>JARQOD010006423.1:0-42962 GCA_033576555.1 Oophaga sylvatica | reverse complement strand
CGGCAGGACCAGGGGCAGGTTGCCGGCAAGTGACCAGGCAGTCTCTGGGACAGGCAGGGTTGTCACGGCTAGTGACCAGGGCAGGGCAGGTTGTCACGGCAAGTGACCAGGCAGTCTCTGGGACAGCAGGTTGTCACGGCAAGTGACCAGGCAGTCTCTGGGAAGCAGGTTGTCCGGCTAGTGACCAGGCAGTCTCTAGAACAGGCAGGTATATACGACCTGATTGGTGGAGCCTCCAGGTGGCTGCAGTCGGATGGCAGATGATCGCTCCCAGGTGAGCAGGCAAGAGCCGGGGATCTCTGCAGATGATGTCCGAACTTCCGGATGGAGCTGCAGTCGGATGGCAGATGATCGCTCCTATGTGAGCAGGCAAGAGCCGGGGATCTCTGCAGTGACGTCCAACCTCTGGAAAGGAACTGCAGACGGATGCAGACAGCAGCCGACAGGTAACAGACAGGTAACTGGAATCAGGAGCAGATGGCTGAAACAGAGTTAAGACTGCACAGGAACAACAGGAACACGGATTGGATCTCAGAGAGTCAGGAACACAGACAGAACACGGACTGGGTCTCAGGGAGTCAGGAACACGGACAGGAACATGGATTGGATCACAGGAACACGGACTGGAACACAAGGCCTCGGACTCCGGACATCTGGCAATGATCGGCAGGATCCGGACATCAGGCAGGAAGGATAGGATCCGGACATCTGGAAAGTGGTCGTCGGACATCGGACATCGGGGCCATGGTCATCAGGCATAGGATCCGGACATCTGGCAGCGACCTGAAAAGGAACCCCAGCGGTCTGGTGCAAGCCCCGCCAGGCTCAACGGGAGCGGGCCCCGGGGATTGCACAGGGGCTGAGCACAGAGTAACAGAAACTCAGCACACACCGGACTCCTCCTTCCAAGATGAACTCAGGTTATATAGCAAGGATTCACAGTCACTGGCACAGGTTTGGACACAGCAGGATTTCAGGAACATAACACAGAGGACACAGTTCAGACAGTCAGGTACAGGATGCGATCCAAGATCAGGGTTCAGGTAATTAGACACGCAGGAACAGGCCTGGATATACAGCCTCCAGGAACGGCGATTCCTGGGTAATCAGCCCCCAGCATAGGCGGAAACACAAGACATAATTCAGACATTCAGGTACCGGGTTTGACCCAAAGGATCAGGGAACAAGACACAACAGGAACAGGGAATCAGCTCTCCGAGCTGATCAAATTCAGAGCAGGAGCTGAACACACAACCACATACGGCTAGGTTCAGGGATTTTCAATGTGAAGCCTGGCAACGCCCACTAGGGCTGGGGAACTTTATATATGACTGCTTCACAGCGATAGGCTGGAGCAGTAATTCTAGTAAACACCCAATCCACATAAAAGCAGGACAGTGTGGGCCGCGCCCCCTATGCAGAGCCAGACAGCACAACACAGAGGGAACCCAACAATGGCTGCTGCCAACCACGCAGTAAGTCATTGCACCACTGCAGAGGACTTTGCAAGCTACGGACGGCTTTCACAGCAAGTCAGGAACCGCACATGCGGGCGGTCATGCAAAGCAGCGGAGCCACTCACGCAAGTACGGGTACGCAGCAGAGCCGGGAACTGAGCAGCATCCTTTATAGGTAAAAAGACAACAGTATCCCAGCTGGTAGGGGGAAAGGAGCAAAAGGGTTAATGCAAAAAACATGCAGAGTAACGCTGGAAAACAAAGTACAGACAATACCACGTTACACGTCTCATATCTAACAACCACTGAAGCTTCACCCTCGGCAGAAGCCTCCCACTAAGTTAAAATTGATGGAAAGGAGCCCATAACCCAATAATTTTGGCATTGACTGTGGGACCTTCTTTAGTATTAGGTGTTTGAGTTTGACTGACTTTCAGCAAGAATTCAGCATTTCAGATCTTTTGCTTTCAATGAGGTAAGGGGCATCTGGGTGCAGCTTTAGTGTCCCATATGTATTAGCTTCAAAAGAACCTGACACTTGCCATAAATATGTATTTTTTACCTGCTATAAATGCATTTGTTCTCCTGAGTCTAAAGTTTCTTTTCTTTTGTTCCTGCAGCTCCCCATTCCTGAAAAATGGATTCTAGTCTAGTGTATTTAGCCAATTGGGTTGGTCTTCAATTCTTCTCTATAGGATATTTCTTAACCCCTTTATTCCATCGGGCGTAATATTCCGTCCATGTGACCCTGGACCTCTTTCCCATGGACGGAATAGTACGTCCAGGGCGATCACTGCGCTCCCGGGGTATCAGCGTACTCAGGACAAATTGCACAATAACTTTTGGAGTCTTGTTACCCTTGGAAAATAAAAATTGGGGTGAAAAGATCATTTTTGTGGAAAAAAATATGATTTTTTAATTTTACGGCTCTATGTTATAAACTTGTGTGAAGCACTTGGGAGTTCAAATTGCTCACCAAAGATCTAGTATAAGTTCCTTAGGGGGGCTAGTTTCCCAAATGGGGTCACTTGTGGGGGGTTTCCACTGTTTAGGCACATCAGGGGCTCTTCAAATGCAACATGGCGTCCAATCTCAATTCCAGCCAATTTTGGTTGGAAAAAGTCAAATGGTGCTCCTTCCATTCCGAGCTCTGCCGTGCGCCCAAACTGTGGTTCCCCCCCACATATGGGGTATCAGCGTACTCAGGACAAATTGGACAACAACTTTTGTGGTCCAATTTCTCCTGTTACCCTTGGGAAAATAAAAAATTAGTGACTAAAAGATAAAACTTTTGGGAAAAAAATAGAATTTTTTATTTTCATGCCCGGGCATTATAAACTTGTGTGAAGCACTTGGGGGTTCAAAGTGCTCACCAAAGATCTAGATAAGTTCCTTAGGGGGTCTAGTTTCCAAAATGGGGTCTCTTGTGGGGGTTTCCACTGTTTAGGCGCATCAGGGGCTCTCCAAACGCGACATGGCGTCCAATCTTAATTCCAACCAATTTTAGTTTGAAAAATCAAACAGCGCTCCTTCCCTTACGAGCTCTGCCGTGTGCCCAAACAGTGGTTTCCCCCCACATATGGGGTATTGGCATACTCAGGAGAAATTGCACAACAACTTTATCTGTCCATTTTCTCCTTTACCCTTGTGAAAATAAAAAAAAAGTTTGTAAAAGATAATTTTTGTGGCTAAAAAGTTAAATATTCATTTTTTCCTTCCACGTTGCTTCAGCTCCTGTGAAGCACCTGAAGGGTTAATAAAATTCTTGAATGTGGTTTTGAGTACCTTGAGGGGTGCAGTTTTTAGAATGGTGTCACTTTTGGGTATTTTCTGCTATATAGACCCCTCAAAGTGATTTCAAATATGAGGTGGTCCCTAAAAAAAATGGCTTTGTAAATTTTGTTGTAAAAATGAGAAATCGCTGGTCAACTTTTAACCCTTATAATTTCCTAACAAAAAAAAATGTTGGTTCCAAAATTGTGCTGATGTAACGTAGACATGTGGGAAATGTTATTTATTAACTATTTTGTGTGACAAATTTCTCTGTTTTAAGGGAATAAAATTCAAAGTTTGAAAATTGCAAAATTTTCAAAATTTTATCCATATTTGCGTTTTTTTCAAAAATAAACACAAGTTATATCGAAGAAATTTTACCACTAACGTGAAGTACAGTATGTCACGAGAAAACAATCTCAGAATCGCGAAGATCCATTGAAGCGTTCCGGAGTTATAACCTCATAAAGAGACAGTGGTCAGAATTGTAAAAATTGGCCCGGTCATTAACGTGCAAACCACCCTTGGGGGTGAAGGGGTTAGAGAACCACTCCCAGTTTGCAAAAAAATAAAAAAATAGACCTAAATACAAATAAAAGGGGTTCATATCTCAGGAATAGACCAACACAGGACAAAAAGATAAACAATGATTCATTCAGGTGAACAGCGACATTTATCCAGGTAAAAATTTCATATTTATGGCAAGTGTCAAATGACAGGTCATTTGTAAAGTTGGCCAAACCTGTCAATTTTGACAGGATTGGCCAAATATCAAATGTGTGTAAGGAGATGCAGGTGTTGCTTACGCTCCCACTTGAAGATACGTGTATCTGTTGGCAGCGAATTACTCACAATACTCTCCAATCGTGTGACAACAGAACTTGTTTATTCAGGAACAATCAGGAACAATATATGATAAGCTTAATAGATCAGGAATAAATCATTTCTGTGTCTCTATCTGTGCAGCATCTACAGCAGGCTGCTTCTCTCATACACAAACACAGGAAAAACAGGAAAATAGTCACATACTCTTCCTGTGTGAGCCTCTGGGAGTTTTTCATGTTTAAACTCTCATAGACAGGAATGGAGTTGTTGCACCAAACATATTCCAACACCCCCATTCAACAACTACTTATCCTGTTAGTCCCATTGCGGTTTTGAAAGCCACAAACTTGGCTCTTGATAATGGCTTTGTCATACCATCAGCTATCATCTTGTCAGACTCGCAATACACAAACTCGAGTACACCACGTTCCACTAAGTTACGTAAGTGGTGATGTTTTACATCAATGTGCTTAGTCCTTGCACTAATCTTCTCACTGCTGGCAAGTTTAATGCATTCTTGTTGTCCTCATAGATAACTGTTGGTTGAGCTAATGGCTTGCCGAAATCTTCCAAAAGTTGTTTTAATCAAATTACATCTTGACTTGCATAAGCAGCAGACATATTCTGCTTCTGTAGAAGATAATGCGACTGACGCTTCTTTTCTGCTGGATCAGGAAATTGAATTTTCTCCTAACTTGAGCAAGTAACCACTTGTTGATTTCTGATCACTTGAATCTCCAGCCCAATCTGCATCCACATAACCTCTGAGAGTGAGATCTCCTGATGCAGATATCTTAAGATTTAGCCTTTGAGTTTCTTTAAGATATTGTAGAATTCTCTTAATTGCATACCAATCTCTTTGACGTGGCTTGCTTACACGTCGGCAGAGAATTCGGACTGTGGCTGTGATATCCGGACAAGTTGTGGTTGCTATGTACAGAAGCGACCCCACTGCTTGTCTGTAACTCTCATTGCTGAGTTGCAGATCTTCTCTTTCCAACTTTTAGTAGGACAGATCCATTCGTGTTGACGCACCTTTGGCTTCTGACATTACGAACTGGTTTACGATTGTGGAAATTTTAGAACTTTGGTTGAGAAGAAAACTGCCATCTTCCTCTCTCTGGATTTGGATTCCCAAATAATATGTCACATTTCCAAGGTCCTTAGTCTCAAAGTGCTGGTTGAGAATTTCACCTAGCTTTACAATTTCTTTTTTATATTGATGAGACATCATTACATCGTCTACATGTAGGAGAATATACATCCACTCCTTCGCTACATTTTTATATACAAATATTGATCATCTTGGGATCTTTTAAATCCTTCATCCATCAAAACTTTGTTCATTTTCGAATTCCAAGCTCTTGCTGACTGCTTAAGTCCATAGAGATTTTTGCATTTTACAAACAAGGTGCTCTTCACCCTTTTTAATATATCCCTCGGGTTGGCTAATGTACAACTTTTCTTCAATGTCACCATGTAGGAAGGCTGTTTTGATGTCAAAATGTCTCTGTTGTGAATACTCTGGAGGCGACTTCTGAGCTGGGGCTCCCTCTGGTGGTTGCTGAGGGTAATGAACTAATTGCTGAATGGCCTTCAGCTGGCTCTGAATGGTCTGATATAAGTGACCTGAACTCCCTTCAGCCTTGCCGGTAATCAATTGTTCTTCCACGTCTTGCTTGGAGCTCAGCTTGCATTCCTGCTCTCATTCAGATAAGTGATTTGCTGTTTTTTTTTCCTCTGGTTGGATTTTCTTGCTGATTGGCTGCTTAGAATTTGACTTCAGCCTGGTCCCCTTTTGGGGCCTGGCTCTGCAATTGTGCTCAGTTTGTGTTTGCACTTTTGCTCTGTTCCTATGTCACTTTTTATTTGCTGAATTGCTGTGTGTTACACCAGAGATCTGATTTAGGTGGTAGAGATCGTGTGATCTCAGTTTTTTGTTAATCAGACGTATTGGTATTTTTGTCAGGGTTTTTTTGGGTTGCAGTCAGAATTCTTTCCTATACTTTTCTATCTAGACAGATTGGGCCCCAGCGTTTGCTCATTCTATTTTCTGTCTGTGTTCGTATTTTCTTCTGGTCTAACCGCCATTATATGTTTGGGGGCTTCCTATTTCTTTGGGGATTCTACTACGGGGCAGATAGCATTCATCTTCTGCCTTTAGGTGTAGCTATCTCTCCGGCTGTGACGAGGCGTCTAGGATCACCGTAGGTACGCTCCACGGCTACTTCTAGTGTGGCGGTTAGTTTAGGGTCCTCCAATCCAATAGTTTCCAGCCTCTCTGGTGTATTGCTTTTTTGGCTATTTTTGCAATCTCTCCTCAGCTACCGAAGCATAACAGTCTCACTGTCATCTGTTGAACTGCAGCTATGGACATTAAAGTTCTGAATGTGGTTTTCTTCGCAACTGGAGAAAATGTAGAATCATAATCTTCACCATACTTTTGCGAATAACCTTTTGCACCCAATCTTGCCTTAAACCGGTGAACTTTACCTTCTGAGTCATATTTGTTTTTGAAGACCCACTTCCATCCGATAGCTCTTTTTCTTGTGGTAGCTCAGTAAGCTCCCATGTCTGGAGTTGGTGAAGCATTAGCAGCATTTATCCACTTCTGCTTCTCGTGGACAGGCAGTTTTTGCATCTCTCTGGTTCAGGAAGTGTTCTGACCATATAAGAAAGGTGTCTAGCTGGGATACCTTTGCTTGGCCTTTCTGATCTCCTGACTGGAGGTTGACTTGATTCTTCTGTGTCTTTCTTGGTGGCTTCAGAGCTTATACACACTTCAGTGTTTTCCTTTTCGGTGTCTGGGTTTGGTGATTGAGATTCTTGTTCTTGCTTCTTAGGTTGAGTAACGGGTGTAACTTCATGGAATATGAGCGATACAGATTTTTCATCAATCACTACATCTCTGCTGATTGTCACTGTGTTGGTCTCTGGGAGCATGATTATGTATCCCTTTTGAGTTTCACTATAGCCCACCAGGAGTACTCCTTGCTTTGCGTGTAATTCCCACTTGGAACGTTTTTCTTTGGGAACATACATAAACGTTTTGATTCCAAATATCCTGAGGTACTTCAGGTTAGGCTTCTCGCAGTACATAGCTCATATGGAGCTTAATTTGTGGCTTTACCTGGCACTCTGTTTTGAAGATATCAAGCTGTCATGATGGCTTCTCCCCAACACGTTGTGTTATGATTTGGTAGCTGAGGAGTGCAGGTAAAAAAGGCAATACACCAGAGCAGTTGGAAACTATGAGATTGCAGTACCCTGACTAACCACCACAACTAGAGGCAGCCGTGGAGCGTTCCTACGTTGGTCCTAGACGCCTCGTCACAGCCTGAGAAAATAACTATACCTAAAGATAGAAAGAGGAAAGCTATCTGCCCCGGAGCAGATCCCCAAAGAACATAGAAAGCCCCCAAACATGTAATGGCGGTTAGACAAGAAGAAATACTGACACAGACAGAAAATAGTATGAGCAAACGTTGGGGCCCAAACTATCTAAATAGAAAAGGATAGGAAGGGCACTTACTGCAATCCCAAAAAAACCCTGAAAAGCACCAACTCTACTAATTTCAAAAAACACCTGAGATCACACGACCTCTACCACCTAAATTAGTTCTCTGGTGTAACAAAATCAAAACAGCAGCCACTGAAAAAACTGGAAAAAGCAAATGTACAAAACATCAGTGGGTGAACTAAACTGAGAGGGCAAAAGCCCCCGGAGGGGACCCAGAAGGCCCCCACAGAAGTGCAGGACAAAATGCAAAAATAAAGCACAAAAACAAAAAGAAGAAAATGTCTTATCTGTTAGCAGGAGATGCAGACACGACACAGCAGGCTACAAAGGAAACAGGAATCAAGGATTGAGACCAGAACAATTGATCACCGGCAACCCTGATGGGAAGGCGACTCCCTTATATAAGACCAGTCAGTAACACCTGATTCCCAATCCTCACAATCTTCACTGGACAGTCCAGTACCGCTTGTAACCACCAGAGGGAGCCTCTGCTCAGAACTCATCTCAAGTCCATTCACAACAGTACCCCCCCCCTTGAGGAGGGGTCACCGAACCCTCACCCGAGCAACCAGGTCGGTCAGGATGAGCTCTATGATACGCACGGATGAGTCTCCTAGCATGGATGTCTGAAGCAAACACCAAAGAATTGTCTTCCTGACCATAACCTCTCCACTTAACCAAATACTGGAGTTTCCGTCTAGAAAAACGAGAATTCAATATTTTCTCAACCACAAACTCCATATTGCCCTCAACCAGAACAGGTCAGGAGGCAAAGCAGTAGGAACCACTGGCTCAACAAACCTCTTTAACAAGGACTTGTGGAACACGTTATGGATCTTAAATGTCCCTGGAAGAAGCAAACGAAAAGAAACAGGATTAAGAATCTCCATGATCTTATAAGGTCCAATGAACCTAGGCTTAAATTTAGGAGATGCCACTCTCATAGGAATATTTTTTGAGGACAACCAGACCAAGTCCCCCACTTTAAACCGAGGACCATCAGTCCTATGCCGGTTAGCAAACCGCTGGGCCCTCTCCTGAGAGAGGGACAACCTCTCCACTACCTGGTCCCAAATCTGTTGCATACGCTCCACAACAGAGTCAACACCTGGACAGGCAGAAGCCTCCGTCTGTCCTGAAGAAAATCGAGGGTGAAACCCAGAATTACAGAAAAATGGAGACATCAAAGTGGCAGAGCTAGCCCTATTATTAAGAGCAAACTCAGCCAAAGGCAAAAAAGAGACCCAGTCATCCTGATCAGCAGACACAAAGCATCTTAGATAAGTCTCCAATGTCTGGTTTGTTCTCTCAGTTTGACCATTGGTCTGAGGATGAAACGCCGAGGAGAAAGACAACTGAACACCAAGCTTAGAACAAAAGGTCCTCCAAAATCTGGAAACAAACTGGACTCCTCTGTCAGACACAATGTTCTCAGGAATGCCGTGTAAACGAACCACGTGCTGAAGGAACAAAGGCACCAATTCAGAGGAGGAAGGCAACTTAGGTAATGGCACAAGATGTATCATCTTGGAAAACCTATCACAAATCACCCAGATGACAGTCATTCTCTGAGAAACAGGGAGGTCGGAAATTAAATCCATAGAGATATGGGTCCATGGTCTCTTGGGCACAGGCAATGGCATCAACAAACCACTAGAGCGAGAGCAAGGCTTGGAGCGAGAGCAAGTCCCGCAGGACTGCACAAATTCCCTGACATCACGAGACAAGGTAGGCCACCAAAAGGACCGACTAACCAAGTCTCTGGTACCAAAAATTCCGGGATGACCGGCCAACGCGGAACAATGAATTTCAGACATCACACTCTTTTTCCACTGGTCCGGGACAAACAATTTCCCAACAGGGCAGCGCTCGGGCCTATCCTCCTGACACCCCTCCAGAGCAAGTCTCAAATTGGGCGAGATGGCGGAAAGAACTACACCTTCTTTCAAAATAACAGAAGGATCAGATACCTCAGGAGAGTCCGCAAGGAAACTCCTCGAGAGGGCATCCGCCTTAACATTCTTAGTGCCAGGAAGAAAGGAAACCACAAAATTAAAACGTGTGAAAAACAAGGCCCACCTGGCCTGTCTAGGATTAAGTCGCTTGGCAGATTCCAGATAAACCAGATTCTTATGGTCCGTAAGGACCACCACCTGATGTTTGGCTCCCTCCAGCCAATGTCTCCACTCTTCAAAAGCCCACTTCATGGCCAATAACTCCCGATTACCAACGTCATAATTACGTTCAGTAGGAGAAAATTTTCGAGAGAAAAAGGCACAAGGGTTACTTTTAGAGGTCTCTGGATCTCTTTGGGACAAAACGGCACCTGCCCCAATTTCAGAGGCATCAACCTCCACCTGAAATGGCAGAGAAACATCAGGCTGCCGTAGAACAGGAGCAGAAGTGAATCTCTGCTTAAGTTCCTGAAATGCAGAGACTGCCTCAGGAGGCCAATTCACCACATCAGAACCCTTTTTGGTCAAATCAGTTAATGGTTTAACAATAACCGAGAAATTACCAATAAATTTACGATAAAAATTGGCAAAACCCAAAAATCTTTGAAGAGCCTTTAATTAAGTAGGTTGGACCCAATCACAGATGGCCTGAACCTTGACCGGGTCCATTTCAATAACAGATGGGGACAAAATGAATCCCAAAAATGAGATCCTCTGTACGCCAAAAAGACACTTTGATCCCTTCACATACAGAGCATTTTCTCTCAAAATCTGGAATACAGTTCGAACATGTTTCACATGAGAGTCCCAGTCATTAGAAAAAATCAAGATATCATCCAAATAAACAATCAGAAATTTATCCACAAAATCCCTGAAAATGTCATTCATGAAGGACTGGAAGACAGAAGGAGCATTAGTGAGCCCAAAGGGCATCACAAGGTACTCAAAATGCCCCTTAGGGGTGTTAAATGCCGTCTTCCATTCATCCCCGTGCTTAATGCGAATAAGGTTATATGCCCCCCTGAGGTCAAGCTTGGTAAACCAAGTAGCGTCTTTAACCCTGGAAAACAGGTCAGAAATTAAGGGTAACGGATATTGATATTTCACAGTAATATTGTTCAAAAGACGATAATCAATACACGGCCTTAATGAACCATCCTTTTTGGCCACAAAGAAAAAACCGGCACCTAAGGGTGAAGAGGATGGTCTGATATGACCCTTCTCCAATGACTCCTTGATATAAGACCGCATAGCGTCATGTTCAGGTACAGACAAGTTAAAAAGGCGACCTTTAGGGAATTTACTACCAGGTACTAATTCAATAGCGCAGTCATAGCTCCTATGGGGAGGCAAGGATGCAGATTTACTTTCGTTAAACACATCAGAAAAATCAATCAAAAAGTCAGGAACATCCTGAGCCTGGGGGGAGGCAGAAAAAACAGGAGTGTTGGTATTAACACATTGGCAGCCCCAACTGGTTACAGACACAGATTTCCAATCCAAAACAGGATTATGAGACTGTAACCAAGGGAAACCCAGCACGATAATGTCATGCAGATTATACAGAACCAAAAATTTGCAGCTCTCCTGATGATCAGGTTCAACCCTCATTATCACCTGAGTAGAGAACTGAGGTTTATTCTCAGCCAAAGGGTAGAATCGATCCCCAGTAGGGGAATAGACTTCTGTAGGGGTATCAAGGGAAACCCGCAACGTTTAGCAAAATCAAAATCCATCAGGTTAATAGCTGCTCCCGAATCAACGAAAGCCTGAGCAGAAAATGAGGACAGAGAGCATATCAGAGTAACAGTTAATAAAAACTTAGTCTGAACACTACCCAAGACAACTGAGCGTGCAAAACGTCTTCCTCGCTTAGGGCAGACTGAAATAGCATGAGAGGCATCATGTCATGTATAGTGTACAGTTCCTATAGCGTCTTGTGCTTGGGTGCGAGGAAAACACAGGAGACATAGGTTGAAATGAAATGACTTGTATTACTTCATACAAGCATGCTGAAAAGTTCACACAGTTTGCAGGAACAGAGTCAGGAAACACAGCAGGCCAGAGTAATTTCAAGCACTACAATAAATCTCCAAAGCAGGTTCAGGATCTCTTCTCTGTACCGTAATTCCTCTGCAAACATGGATTCACCAAACAGCAGGTTTCCAGAGTCCAAAAGTGTTCAAAGGTTCCTCAGTAGGGAATAGCTGGAGTACAAGTTCAAGGTTTCCAGGAGTCAGGTCACAGACTGACTGAGGCTTGATTCAGGAGCACTGATTGTTCAGCTGAGGCTGCTTAAGAAGCAAGAGGGAAGAATCAGGGCGGGAACATGAAAACTGGAACTCCATATTAACTGAGTGCAAGAGCTGCAGAAAAACAGAAAGCAAAATGGTCGACGGAAAACTGAGTTTCAAGGAACATGTCAACAGAGACAAAGAACCTTACATTACTCCCCCCTTAGGGACAACCTCCGGATGACCTCAGACCAGGCTTGTCAGGGTACCTCTGATGAAACTGGCGGAGCAGGCGAGGAGCATTTACATTGTTGACTGGTTCCCATGAGTTGTCCTCCACTGGGTAGCCCTGCCATTTAATCAAATAGTGCAACTGATTTCTGTACAACCTGGAATCTAGAATCCTTTCCACCATAAATTCTTCCTGACCATCGACCAGCACTGGGTCAGGGCAAGGAGAAGAACGTCCAGGAAACGTATTGGGTGTTGCAGCCTTTAGTAGGGATACATGAAAGACAGGGTGGATTCTCATAGTTCTGGGCAGTTGAAGACGACAAGAACAGCACTTATAATCTTACTGATCTTATAAGGTCCAATGTACTTATGTCCCAATTTAGACGATGGAATCTTTAATTTAAGATTTCTGGTTGACAGCCAGACCAAATCTCCTACCTTGAAAGCTGGTGCAGGTTTACGAAATTTATCTGCTGCTTTCTTGTACCTTTCCTGAGCCAATTGTAGATTTTCCTTTAGAAGATCCATATTCTTTTGTAAAGAAGTGATTCTTTCAGCCACTGCCGGCAAGGGCGTATCTATGGGAAATCGAGGAAGAATGTTAGGATGATAACCTAGATTGGAGTAAAAAGGAGACTGCTTAGTGGAGGCGCTCTGAGAGTTGTTATAAGAGAACTCAGCCAGTGGAAGTAGATCCACCCAATCATCTTGTAGGTGGCAGATAAAGCAGCGGAGATACTGCTCCAGGGTCTGATTGGTTCGTTCTGTCTGTCCATTAGTCTGAGGATGAAAAGCAGAAGAAAGGTTTACTTTAATGTCCAATGCTGCACAGAAATTTTGCCAAAACCTTGAAGTGAATTGCACCCCTCGATCCGAAATGACCTCATCCGGTACTCCATGTAAGCGAAACACATTCTTAATCATAAAGTCTGATGTCTGTTTTGCAGTGGGTAAGCCGACACAAGGGATAAAATGAGCTGCCTTTGTTAGACGGTCAACCACCACTAGAATGGTGTTCTTCCCTTGAGAGGTTGGTAACTCCACAATGAAGTCCATAGAAATGGATCCCCACGGGCGGGACGGGGTGGGAAGAGGTTGCAACAGACCAGTTGGTGAGGAGCGAGGTGTTTTGCATCTTGCACAGACTTCACATGAAGTGACATAGTTTAAAACATCTTTCCTGTAAGTGGGCCACCAAAAGAAACGAGAAAGAAATTCTTGTGTCTTTAGAATTCCCCTATGCCCGGCTATCTTGGAATCGTGGATGAGTTGCAATACTCTCAATCTGACTGTTTCAGGTATATACAGACGTTGTCCCTGAATCCACACACCATTCTTAAAGACAAGACTTACGTCCCTTGGGGGTTGAGCCAACAAAGAATCCGCATGGTATGCTTCCTTGATGTCCTTAAGTAGGTCTTGATTATGAATCACTCCCAGGAATCTAGAGTCAGGAAGAATAGTCTTAGGAGGAGTAAGTGGACGTGTCTCTGCTGAATGAATCCTAGAGAGTGCATCAGCCTTTCCATTGCGCGATCCTGGTCTATAAGAAATGACAAAATTAAATTGGTTTAGGAAAAGATTCCAGCGAGCCTGGCAAGGAGTCAGGCACTTAGCCGACCTGATAAATTCAAGGTTACGATGGTCTGTCAGGACGACTATTTGCTGTGCAGCTCCCTGAAGAAGGTGTCTCCATTCCTTGAAGGCGGCAATAATGGCCAACAATTCTCTATTGCCCACATCGTAGTTCCTCTCAGCCGAAGACAACTGCTGGGAAAAGAAGGCACAGGGATGCAAGACATTCTTCTCACCTGTTCTCTGAGAGAGTATAGCTCCAACGGCACAGTCTGAAGCATCCACCTCTATTATGAAGGCAAGCTCGGGGTTGGGATGTACTAAGATAGGTGCGGTGGTAAATTTATCCTTTAAACAGGAAAATGCTTCCTGAGCTTGCGGGGTCCAGGAGAACCTAGACTGTTTCCGGGTAAGTTGGGTGATAGGTGACACTACCTCAGAAAATTTTTTAATGAAACGTCTATATAAGTTGGCAAACCCGATGAAGCGCTGCACCTCCTTCACATTTCTAGGAATTGGCCAATCCTTGATGGCTTGGGTCTTGCTTCCATCCATACTAATCCCTTGCGTAGATAGTACATACCCCAGAAATTGAATTTCGGTCCTATGGAATTCACACTTTTCAAGTTTGATGTAGAGATGGTTTTGTCTTAGGCGTTTTAAGACCATTCTCACATGTCCATGATGTTCCTCTGTGGAGTTAGAAAAAATTAGAATATCATCCAGATAAATCACCACAAATGTATCTAGGAGATCCCTGAAGATATCATTCACAAAGTGTTGGAAAGTGGCTGGGGCGGTACTCAGACCAAAAGGCATAACTAGATATTCAAAGTGTCCATAGCGTGACCTGAAAGCAGTCTTCCATTCATCCCCAGGTCTGATACGGACCAAGTTATAGGCCCCACGGAGATCCAGTTTAGAGAAAATTTTGGCATCCGCACTCTCTCCAACAACTCAGGGATTAAAGGCAATGGATAACGGTTTCTAATAGTAACCTTATTGAGTTCCCTATAGTCTATGCAGGGTCTCAGAGATCCATCTTTCTTCTTCACAAAGAAGATGGGTGCACCTGCGGAGATGAAGAGGGGCGTATGAAGCCTTGGCAAATTTTCGTCTATATAATCCTTCAAAGCTTTAGCTCGGGCCCCGCTAGGGGGTAGATCTTACCAAAAGGTATCTCGGCTCCGGGTAATAATTCAATTGGACAATCATATGGACGGTGAGGAGGAAGCTGATCAGCGTTCTTCTTGTCACATAAATCGTCATGTCCTGTATCAGCTGTAGTTCGGGACTGACAGGTTTCCTTTAGGACAGGCAAGCTGAAACTCCTACTCATCTGTTTCTCCGGAAAGTGTAATCCTTGGTCTCCAGTTAATGTAGGATTCTGCGCCTGCAGCATGGTAGCCTAAATGTGGAAGTGGGAGAAGAGATAGCTAAAAGACATTTTCTCTGATGACTTTACCATAAGGACCCTCAAAGGCTCTGTGTATGTAGGAGTACAGTTCATAGTGTCTGTGTTGGTGCAAAAAACATAGACACAGGTTTGTATAGAGGTCTTGTATTACTTCATACAAGTGCAATATGTCACAAGTTTGCATACAAGCAGGAACAGCGGCAGAGTACTTAAGCTCAATCACTCCAACAGTTGGATCTCTTCCTGTACCTAGTCATGCAACGTGATTTATCAAATAGCAGTTCCAAGTCACGAGTGTTCAAGTTCCCAATAGAAATACGGGAGTACAGTCAAGTTCAGAGTCAGTCCAGGTCACTGAGTTTGATCTGAGCCTGATTGCTCATGTGCTGCTAAGAAAGAGGGATCAGGGGGAAATGCAAGCTGGAAACTCCATCTGACTGAGGCAAGAAGCTCAGAAGAAGTAAATGGCTGAGAAATGAGTTAGGAACATGTACACAGAACCTTACTTCTCCCCCTTAGGACACTCGGATGACCTCAACAGGCTGTTGGGTCTCTGATGAACTGACGAGCAGCGAGGAGCATAACGTTATTGACTGGTTCATGGTTGTCCAGGGTAGCCTGCATTTAATCAATATTGTAATAGTGTTGAGCGATACGATAATGCAAATATCGGCTATCGGCCGATATTAGCTCTATCGGCCTTTCGATAATTCGTTTCGATATTTTCGTCTTATCGAATACTGGAATCGGAAGTTCCCATAATTATTTGAGAGGCAATGTGATTTTATTCAGCCAATAAGGAATCCTAAGAAGTGTGGGCACATCCTGTAATGCTGCGGTCATGTTAACTAATGGCATGGCTGTGATTGGCTGCTGAAATGATGTCAGAATGCACTATAAAAGGCGCCGCCGCCATTTTAGCGTCACTGTGCTGTGAATTCAGTAAGGGACAGAACGCTGCTGTGCTGACTCTGAGGGACAGTTAGAGATTGCGATTTAGTGTACTGTGCTGTAGGCAGGCTAGCACCAACCGCTGTGTAAAGCTTCCTTTTGCCTTGCAGTGTTGTTTTAACAGCTCTGTGCAAGGTGTGTGTGTGAGTGCAGGTGACGCTGCAGTTTGCTCTGCATGCAACGCTGTCTGTAGGCATCTGCATGTGTCACTCACAGACTCTTTTTTTTTTTCTTCAGTGTATAAAAGGCGCCGCCGCCATTTTAGCGTCACTGTGCTGTGAATTCAGTAAGGGACAGAACGCTGCTGTGCTGACTCTGAGGGACAGTTAGAGATTGCGATTTAGTGTACTGTGCTGTAGGCAGGCTAGCACCAACCGCTGTGTAAAGCTTCCTTTTGCCTGCAGTGTTTTAACAGCTCTGCAAGGTGTGTGTGAGTGCAGGTGACGCTGCAGTTTGCTCTGCATGCAACGCTGTCTGTAGGCATCTGCACCTGTCACTCACAGACTCTTTTTTTTTTCCTTCAGTGTAATTCTTGCTGCTCCATGCAATTTAACTATTAGTGTGACGCGCTTCCATCCGTATCCAATACATTGGTTGCAAACACTATAGAAGTAGACAAAGGAGTAGCCTTTCACAGATTGTGATTTGTGAACAGTTGTGTTTCAGTGTTCACTTCAGTCTCTGCGTAATAACCACACTTAGGCCTTAAGTTATAACTTTTCTGACTTTCTTTATCAATCTACCAAGATGAAGAAGTCAGTGAGTAAGGCACTGGTCGTGGCGTGGAGTTTCAGCAGGGAGAGGACGTGGGGATTCTGTGTCTGCTGCCGCCCTCAGTGACACAGCATCCACCATTTATCCCCGTGAGCGTTCCTTTATGCACACTTTGGTAGGAGCTCGGCGTGCCACCCTGCTGCGGGAAGAACAAATTGAAGCCGTTGTTGGTTGGATGGCAGCCAATGCATCGACTTCAATTCCTTCCACCTCCTCTCAGGAACACAACACTGTTGAGCAACCATCTGTCTGTTCACCGCCTGTCAAATTGCCAAGGCAGTCAGAGAGTTCTGTACAGGAGCCAGCTGAGTCTCTGCTTCTGTTCTCAGAATCTGTTGGCTCGCAAACACGGGCACAGGCAAGCAGCATTCTGCAATTTGAAGAAGAGGGAGTATGCAGTGATGCGCAACAGCTGTGTCTCTCTCAATCTGAAGAGGCGGGTGAGCCAGTGCCGATGGACAGCACACCGCAGAACGCATCTTATGATGATGATGAGACTCAGGTGCCAGGTTTTGTGGAGCATGGTGCTGCCCAGACCATCCAACAGCAGCAGGTGTTGGAAGAGGGTAGTGGAGATGATGAAGTCCGAGACCCAACATGGCGTGAGCAACAGCAAGGTGGTGGGAGCAGCTCTGAGGAAGAGATTGTCCCAACGGTACAAAGAGGAGGGAGAGGTAGGCTGCAGACTCGCTTGCCTGTAGCCTCCAGTTTGGCACCTGTTGGGAGCAGTTCTCTTAGAAATGTCAAAATTGGCGGTCCCATGACTTGCACTGCGTGGTCCTTTTTTGACAGACTTGTAGATAATATTTGCTATGTTCAATGCAAGCTGTGTAAGCAAAAAGTTAAAAGAGGTAAAAATATCAGGAACCTGAATACCACAAATATGTGGACACATGTACGGACAAAGCACGTAGCTGAGTTCCAAAGACACACTGGAGATGTAGGCCAACCTACAGCAGCACCTACATCTTTACGTCATGTTCGAGCCTCTACCTCCAGCTCTCACACACCTGTTTTGGCTTCCTCACAAGATCTCCATGGAAGAACCTCGGTCACTGTTGTCCATAGACAAACTGTTATTCCACCCACTGCAGCAAGTTCACAGTCATCGTCACACTCCCAGTACAAAAAACAGCCATCGGTAACACAGGCATGGGATAAAAGACGGCCATACTCGGCAAACCATCCACGAGCACAGGCTCTGAATGCTGGCCTTGCAAAACTCCTGTCCCTTGAAATGCTGTCATTCAGGCTGGTGGAGACTGACAGTTTCAGGAACTTTATGGCATTGGCAGTCCCACAATATAATGTGCCAAGCCGATTTTATTTCAGCAGGCAAGCTGTCCCTGCTCTGCAAAAACATGTCGAGGGAAACATTAAACATGCGCTACTAAACGCCGTCAGTAGCAGGGTCCACCTGACCACCGATGCGTGGACCAGTACCCATGGCCAGGGACGATACCTTTCCCTCACTGCCCATTGGGTCAATGTTGTGGAGCCGGGTACAGATCTTGCCAGTGGCGCTGTACGTGTTCTGCCAACTCCAAGGATTGCAGGAATCCAGTCTGTGCACATTGATTCCTCCTCCTACTCCAGTTCCTCAGAATCATCGCTGCACGAGCCGTCACGGTATACCTCCACATGGACCCGTGAACGCTTACCTGTTGCGACCGATATGAGCACAGCCGTGGCCAAACGTCAACAGGCCGTCCTGAAATTAATTCCCATGGGGAATCGAAGCCACACAGCGCAGGAGCTCTGGGATGCCATCAAGCAGGAGAGCGACGTGTGGTTTTTGTCAGCTAATCTGCAGCCAGGCTTGGTAGTGTGTGACAATGGCCGAAATCTGGTGGCAGCTCTGGGCCTTGGCAACCTCACTCACATACCATGTCTGGCACATGTGCTCAACTTGGTCGTGCAGAGTTTTTTGAGGGACTATCCGGATCTTGATGCACTGCTGCACAAGGTCCGCCTAGAGTGCGCTCACTTGCGACGTTCCAGCATGGCCAGATCGCGCATTGCAGCTCTGCAAGTCAGATTTTGCCTTCCTGAACATCGCATCATATGTGACGTACCCACCAGGTGGAATTCCACGTTACATATGTTGGAGCGGTTGTGTGAGCAGCAGCCAGCAGTAATGGAGTATCAGCTGCAACAGGCGCAATCAACTCGCAATTTGCGCCGTTCACACTTCACCACTACTGAGTGGGCCTCTATGAAGGACATCTGCGACGTTTTGCGTGCGTTTGATGTCTCAACGCGGATGGCGAGTGCAGATGATGCACTAGTCAGCATGACTGTCCCCCTTATCTGCCTGCTTCAGAAATCACTGAAAGCACTAAAGGAAGAGGTTTTGAAACAGGTGGAGGATGAGGAGTCACAAATTCAATTACCTTCAGGACAGTCAGCGCAACGTGGTTCCTCACAAAGGGCTGGGCAGGGCTCACTTTGTGAGGAGGATGAGGAGGAGGAGGAGTCAATGGAGGAGGAAGAAATCCCTACAGAGGAAGGTACACAACGCTGTAGTCAGTATGTAGAGCGAGGGTGGGGTGATGCAGAGGAGACAGAGATGACGCCTCTTCCAGAGGACAGCCTTTGTTGGCCAGTTGGGAGTCTGCAGCACATGGTTTATTTCATGCTTCAGTGCCTAAGAAACGACCGCCGCATCGCCCACATTCTCAGCACGTCAGATTATTGGGTGTACACCCTCCTAGACCCTCGCTACCGGGACAACTTACAAACCCTCATCACACCGGTGAACCGGGACCGTAAAATGCAGGAGTACCAAGACACACTGGTGCAATCCATACTGTTGTACATTCCAGCCGAGAGAGATGCTGCTGCTGCTACTGCTTTACAAAGCAGCTCTGTGCGTCGAGGCAGTGTAGACACCTCTACAACAAGAGGGAGCAGAAGCAGCGCCTCTGCACAGGGCAAGAACTGTATGTTACAAATGTGGCAAAGTTTTGTGACAGCGCCAGCAAGGTCTACACCATCCGAGACGGCTCCAGTCACCAGGAAGAAACGTTTCCGTAAGATGGTGACAGACTACTTGGCTTTCCCTCTAAGTGTACTCCCAGATGCCTCTTCCCCTTTCAAATTTTGGGTCTCTAAGTTGGATACATGGCCAGAGCTTAGCCAGTATGCATTGGAGGTGCTGGCTTGCCCTGCTGCCAGTGTATTATCTGAGCGTGTCTTTAGTGCTGCAGGTGGTGTAGTAACAGACCGTCGCATGCGACTATCCTCAGAGAATGTAGACCGGCTTACTTTTCTGAAAATGAACAAGGCATGGATCTCACCTGAATTTGCCTGTCCGTTTTCAGATTAAATAACTGTTTGGCAACGTTTTCCATGTCTCCGGTTATGTTCATCTTTCTACCACCTGAACTCTACTCCCTGGGCTACAACACCGCCATTTGTTGCTCGTAAGTAATTGGCAGGGGTACTGACTCCTGGCCAGCCTGGTTACAGCACGACAGCTGTTTCCTGGCAGTGTGAACGTCAATTATCCTCCAATAAGTTGTGCTGTCGTGTTGCATTCGGGTTAGCCGACTCTATGGTGCCTGCAGTTTAGTGATTCCTATGTGTGCTGTGGGATATGTAAATAAAGGCGGTTTCCATTGTGACAATAGGATAAGCACCCACTGTAGGACTGTGTGATTCTGTAACTGCGGACGCTTGCGTCCTGTCAACTTACATTTTCATGGGTGCGTTCTTCTACCCGTCCGGGGTCCAGTACCGTCAAGTGGTTCTCCTGTTATGTTACGGTTGCTGAGGAGTGCAGGTTAAAAAAGGCAAATACACCAGAGCAGTTGGAATCTATGAGATTGCAGTACCCTGACTAACCACCGCAACTAGAGGCAGCCGTGGAGCGTTCCTACGTTGGTCCTAGACGCCTCGTCCACAGCCTGAGAAACTAACTACACCTAAAGATAGAAATAGGAAAGCTATCTGCCCCGGAGCAGAACCCCAAAGATAATAGAAAGCCCCCAAACATGTAATGGCGGTTAGACAAGAGGAAATACTGACACAGAAAGAAAATAGTATGAGCAAACGCTGGGGCCCAAACTATCTAAATAGAAAAGGACAGGAAGGGTACTTACTGCAATCCCAGAAAACCCTGAAAAACACCAACTCTACTAATTTCAAAATCACCTGAGATCACACGACCTCTACCACCTAAATTAGTTCTCTGGTGTAACAAAAACAGCAGCCACTGAAAAAACTGGAAAAACAAAAGTACAAAACACAGTGGCTGGACTAAACTGAGAGGGCAAAAGCCCCCGGAGGGGACCCGAAGGCCCCCACAGAAGTGCAGGACAAAATGCAAAAATATAGCAAAAACACAAAATAAGAAATTGTCTCATCTGATAGCAGGAGATGCAGACACGACACAGCAGGCTACAAGGGAAACTGGAAAGAAGGATTCAGACCAGAACAATTGATCACCGGCAACCCTGATGGGAAAATGATTCCCTTAAATAAGACCAATCAGTAACACCTGATTCCCAGTCTTCACAATCCTCACTAGTACCGCTTGTAACCACCAGAGGGAGGCTCTGCTCAGAACTCATCTCAAACCCATTCACAACAGTACCCCCCCCTTGAGGAGGGGTCACCGAACCCTCATTTGAGCAACCAGGTCGGTCAGGATGAGTTCTATGATACGCACGGATAAGTCTCCTAGCATGGATGTCCGAAGCAAACACCCAAGAATTATCTTCCTGACCATAACCTCTCCATTTAACCAAATACTGGAGTCTTCGTCTAGAAAAACGAGAATCCAATATTTTCTCAACCACATACTCCAGATTGCCCTCAACCAAAACAGGGTCAGGAGGCACAGCAGCAGGAACCACTGGCTCAACAAACCTCTTCAACAAGGACTTGTGGAACACGTTATGGATCTTAAATGTCCCTGGAAGAAGCAAACGAAAAGAAACAGGATTAATAATCTCCATGATCTTATAAGGTCCAATGAACCTAGGCTTAAATTTAGGAGATGCTACTCTCATAGGAATATTCTTTGAGGACAACCAGACCAAGTCCCCCACTTTAAACCGAGGACCATCAGTCCTATGCCGGTTAGCAAACCGCTGGGCCTTCTCCTGAGAGAAGGACAACCTCTCCACTACCTGGTCCCAAATCTGCTGCATACGCTCAACAACAGAGTCAACACCTGGACAGACAGAGGCCTCCGTCTGTCCTGAAGAAAATCGAGGGTGAAACCCAGAATTACAGAAAAACGGAGACATCAAAGTGGCAGAGCTAGCCCTATTATTAAGAGCAAACTCAGCCAAAGGCAAAAAAGAGACCCAATCATCCTGATCAGCAGACACAAAGCATCTTAGATAAGTCTCCAATGTCTGGTTTGTTCTCTCAGTTTGACCATTGGTCTGAGGATGAAATGCCGAGGAGAAAGACAATTGAACACCCAGTTTAGAACAAAAAGTCCTCCAAAATCTGGAAACAAACTGGACTCCTCTGTCAGACACAATGTTCTCAGGAATGCCGTGTAAACGAACCACGTGCTGAAGGAACAACGGCACCAATTCAGAGGAGGAAGGCAACTTAGGTAATGGCACAAGATGTATCATTTTGGAAAACCTATCACAAATTACCCAGATGGTGGTCATTCTCTGAGAAACAGGAAGATCGGAAATGAAATCCATAGAGATATGGGTCCATGGTCTCTTGGGCACAGGCAATGGCATCAACAAACCACTAGAGCGAGAGCAAGGCTTGGAGCGAGAGCAAGTCCCGCAGGACTGCACAAATTCCCTGACATCGCGAGACAAGGTAGGCCACCAAAAGGACCGACTAACCAAGTCTCTGGTACCAAAAATTCCGGGATGCCCAGCCAATGCGGAACAATGAATCTCAGACATCACACTCTTTTTCCATTGGTCCGGGACAAACAATTTTCCAACAGGGCAGCGCTCGGGCCTATCCTCCTGACACCCCTCCAGAGCAAGTCTCAAATTGGGCGAGATGGCGGAAAGAACTACACCCTCCTTCAAAATAACAGAGGGATCAGATAGCTCAGGAGAGTCCGCAAGGAAACTCCTCGAGAGGGCATCCGCCTTAACATTCTTAGTGCCAGGAAGAAAGGAAACCACAAAATTAAAACGTGTGAAAAACAAGGCCCACCTGGCCTGTCTAGGATTGAGTCGCTTGGCAGATTCCAGATAGACCAGATTCTTATGGTCCGTAAGGACCACCACCTGATGTTTGGCTCCCTCCAGCCAATGTCTCCACTCTTCAAAAGCCCACTTCATGGCCAATAACTCCCGATTACCCACGTCATAATTACGTTCAGTAGGAGAAAATTTTCGAGAGAAAAAGGCACAAGGGTTACTTTTAGAGGTCTCTGGATCTTTTTGGGACAAAACGGCACCTGCCCCAATTTCAGAGGCATCAACCTCCACCTGAAATGGCAGAGAAACATCAGGCTGCCGTAGAACAGGAGCAGAAGTGAATCTCTGCTTAAGTTCCTGAAACGCAGAGACTGCCTCAGGAGGCCAATTCACCACATCAGAACCCTTTCTGGTCAAATCAGTTAATGGTTTAACAATAACAGAGAAATTACCAATAAATTTACGATAAAAATTGGCAAAACCCAAAAATCTCTGAAGAGCCTTTAATGAAGTAGGTTGGACCCAATCACAGATGGCCTGAACCTTGACCGGGTCCATTTCAATAACAGATGGGGACAAAATGAATCCCAGAAATGAGATCTTCTGTACGCCAAAAAGACACTTTGATCCCTTCACATACAGAGCATTCTCTCTCAAAATCTGGAATACAGTTCGAACATGTTTCACATGAGAGTCCCAGTCATTAGAAAAAATCAAGATATCATCCAAATAAACAATCAGAAACTTGTCCACAAAATCCCTGAAAATGTCATTCATGAAGGACTGGAAGACGGAAGGAGCATTAGTGAGCCCAAAGGGCATCACAAGGTACTCAAAATGCCCTTCAGGGGTGTTAAATGCCGTCTTCCATTCATCCCCGTGCTTAATGCGAATAAGGTTATACGCCCCCCTGAGGTCAAGCTTAGTAAACCAAGTAGCGTTTTTCACCCTGGAAAACAGGTCAGAAATCAAGGGTAACGGGTATTGATATTTCACAGTAATATTGTTCAAGAGACGATAATCAATACACGGCCTTAATGAACCATCTTTTTTGGCCACAAAGAAAAAACCGGCACCTAAGGGTGAAGAGGATGGTCTGATATGACCCTTCTCCAATGATTCCTTGATATAAGACCGCATAGCGTCATGTTCAGGTACAGACAAGTTAAAAAGGCGACCCTTAGGGAATTTACTACCCGGCACTAATTCAATAGCGCAGTCATAGCTCCTATGGGGAGGTAAGGATGCAGATTTACTTTCGCTAAACACATCAGAAAAATCAAACAAAAAGTCAGGAACATCCTCAACCTGGGGGAGGCAGAAAAAACAGGAGTGTTGGCACTAACACATTGGCAGCCCCAACTGGTTACAGACACAGATTTCCAATCCAAAACAGGATTATGAGACTGTAACCAAGGGAAACCCAGCACTATAATGTCATGCAGATTATATAGAACCAAAAATTTGCAGCACTCCTGGTGATCAGGTTCAACCCTCATTATCACCTGAGTAGAAAACTGGGGTTTATTCTCAGCCAAAGGGGTAGAATCGATCCCCAGTAAAGGAATAGACTTCTGTAGGGGTATCAAGGAAAACCCACAACGCTTAGCAAAATCATAATCCATCAGATTAATAGCTGCTCCAGAATCAACGAAAGCCTGAGCAGAAAATGAGGACAGAGAGCATATCAGAGTGACAGTTAATAAAAACTTAGTCTGAACACTACCCAAGACAACTGAGCGTGCAAAATGTCTTCCCCGCTTAGGGCAGACTGAAATAGCATGAGAGGCATCACCACAGTAGAAACATAACCCATTGCGCTTTCGAAACTCATGACGCTGTGCCCCAGACACCACTCCATCACACTGCATGGGCTCAGCAGCTGGCTCACAAGGCAACACCACTCCACGCATACTTCTCCGCTCACGCAAACGTCTGTCAATTTGAATCGCCAATGACATAGAATCATTGAGACCAGAGGGGACAGGGAATCCCACCATAACATCCTTTACATTATCCGACAGACCCTTCCGGAAAAGGGCCGCCAAAGCGTCGTCATTCCATTTGGTCAGGACTGCCCACCTACGGAATCTCTGACAGTATAACTCAGCGTCATCAAGCCCCTGATTTAATGCCAACAAGGCTTTTTCAGCTTGATCAGTGACATTAGGCTCATCGTACAATAACCCCAAAGCCTGAAAAAATGCATCAACATCACTCAAAACAGGATCCTCAGGTGTCAGGGAAAAAGCCCAATCCTGAGGATCGCCGCGCAGGAGAGAGATGATAATTTGAACCTGCTGCGCTGCGTTTCCTGAGGACTTAGATTTTAAGGCAAAAAACAATTTACAATTATTTTTGAAATTCTGAAACTTAGCTCGATCCCCTAAAAACAAATCTGGCATGGGGATCCTAGGTTCCACAACAGGCAACCTAGCAAGATATGCAGCAATACTCTGAACCTCAGTGGCAAGCTGATCCACACGGCCAGACAACTGTGCAAACTCCATTGGGAGAAAAGATCCTCCCCAGCACCCAGAGATACAGAGGGAAAAAAAAAAAAAAAAAAAAAATGCAACAAACAGAAAAATATCTCTGACAACTTTTCTTCCTTCAAAATATTTTTTCCCTTCTGTGAGTACCATACAATTTTTAAGGCCGGTGATACTGTTATGTTACGGTAGCTGAGGAGTGCAGGTAAAAAAGGCAATACACCAGAGCAGTTGGAATCTATGAGATTGCAGTACCCTGACTAACCACCGCAACTAGAGGCAGCCGTGGAGCGTTCCTACGTTGGTCCTAGACGCCTCGTCACAGCCTGAGAAACTAACTACACCTAAAGATAGAAATAGGAAAGCTATCTGCCCCGGAGCAGAACCCCAAAGATAATAGAAAGCCCCCAAACATGTAATGGCGGTTAGACAAGAGGAAATACTGACACAGAAAGAAAATAGTATGAGCAAACGCTGTGGCCCAAACTATCTAAATAGAAAAGGACAGGAAGGGTACTTACTGCAATCCCAGAAAACCCTGAAAAACACCAACTCTACTAATTTCAAAATCACCTGAGATCACACGACCTCTACCACCTAAATTAGTTCTCTGGTGTAACAAAAACAGCAGCCACTGAAAAAACTGGAAAAAACAAAAGTACAAAACACAGTGGCTGGACTAAACTGAGAGGGCAAAAGCCCCCGGAGGGGACCCTGAAGGCCCCCACAGAAGTGCAGGACAAAATGCAAAAATATAGCAAAAACACAAAATAAGAAATTGTCTCATCTGATAGCAGGAGATGCAGACACGACACAGCAGGCTACAAGGGAAACTGGAAAGAAGGATTCAGACCAGAACAATTGATCACCGGCAACCCTGATGGGAAAATGATTCCCTTAAATAAGACCAATCAGTAACACCTGATTCCCAGTCTTCACAATCCTCACTAGTACCGCTTGTAACCACCAGAGGGAGGCTCTGCTCAGAACTCATCTCAAACCCATTCACAACATTCTCCCCAGTGCCTTTGGCCTAGGTGCCTCCATCTCCGTATCCGAGTTCCAGCAACGTCTGCTGGTCCTTGGTAGTGCTTTGGAGCACAGGTACCTCCTGCTTAGTAACCGTGTCACAGTAACGTCAGCTGGTACTCGGTTGTGACATTGCCTCTTTTCCTTCTGCTACCCGTCCGGGGTCCAGTACCGTCAAGTGGTTCTCCCCAGTGCCTTTGGCCTAGGTGCCTCCATCTCCGTATCCGAGTTCCAGCAACGTCTGCTGGTCCTTGGTAGTGCTTTGGAGCACAGGTACCTCCTGCTTAGTAACCGTGTCACAGTAACGTCAGCTGGTACTCGGTTGTGACATTGCCTCTTTTCCTTCTGCTACCCGTCCGGGGTCCAGCACAGTCAGCTGGTCCTTGTAACTTCCATTGTCTCTTGCTCCATCTGATACCCGTCAGGGTTCCAGTAACGTCAGCTGTTTCTCGGAAATTAGACGACATTAAAGACCACCCAGAAGAAGATGACGACAACAAGGACGACGAGCATGAAGCCAACCAGCCTGAACACCATCACAAAGAAAAAATAAAAGATTACCAAGAAGAAGATCACCAACAGGACAAAGAAGGTTAAGACAAACTACAAGATACAGAACAAGAGACAGAAGAACAATAAGCAGAAGATCAAAAAGCAGAAGAACATGAAGTATAAGACCAAAATGAAGAGCAAAATATATGCTCTAAATTCTAAGCAGAAGAAGACTCAGCAGTGTATGGGGGTGAGTCCGTTCCTCCTCGTGGTGCCCCTGGAAAATGCCTGCTGCTGCTGCAGGCTAAACTGAACACGGACAAAGTCAAATACTGTTGTAATTTAAATCTTTTGTGACAGCAAGAACGGAAGGATGAACAATTCATACTTTTACAAATTACAAGTACAGGAATCTCTGTCACAAATAAGAATATGATGAAGAAGATGAAGAGGAAGAAGATGAAGAATTTGAATATGAAGAAGATTAATTAGTTTAACCCCTTCACCCCCAAGGGTGGTTTGCACGTTAATGACCGGGACAATTTTTACAATTCTGACCACTGTCTCTTTATGAGGTTATAACTCTGGAACGCTTCAACGGATCTTCGCGATTCTGAGATTGTTTTCTCGTGACATATTGTACTTCATGTTAGTGGTAAAATTTCTTCCATATAACTTGTGTTTATTTTTGAAAAAAACGCAAATATGGCGAAAATTTTGAAAATTTAGCAATTTTCAAACTTTGAATTTTTATTCCCTTAAAACAGAGAAATATGTAACACAAAATAGTTAAGAAATAACATTTCCCATATGTCTACTTTACATCAGCACAATTTTGGAATCAAAATTTTTTTTTGTTAGGAAGTTATAAGGGTTAAAAGTTGACCAGCGATTTCTCATTTTTACAACAAAATTTACAAAGCCATTTTTTTTAGGGACCACCTCTCATTTGAAGTCACTTTGAGGGGTCTACATGACAGAAAATACCCAAAAGTGACACCATTCTAAAAACTGCACCCCTCAAGGTACTCAAAACCACATTCAAGAAGTTTATTAACCCTTCAGGTGCTTCACAGGAACTAAAGCAACGTGGAAGGAAAAAATGAATATTTAACTTTTTAGCCACAAAAATGATCTTTTACAAACTTTTTTTTTATTTTCACAAGGGTAAAAGGAGAAAATGGACAGATAAGGTTGTTATGCAATTTCTCCTGAGTACGCCAATACCCCATATGTGGGGGAAAACCACTGTTTGGGCACACGGCAGAGCTCGTAAGGGAAGGAGCGCCGTTTGACTTTTTCAAACTAAAATTGGCTGGAGTTGAGATTGGACGCCATGTCGCGCTTGGAGAACCTCTGATGCGCCTAAACAGTGGAAACCCCCCACAAGTGACACCATTTTGGAAACTAGACCCCCTAAGGTACTTATCTAGATCTGTTGTGAGCACCTTGAACCCCCAAGTGTTTCACAAAAGTTTATAATGCCTGGGTGTGAAAAAAAAAAAAAAAATTCCACAAAAATGATTTTTTAGTCCTAAATTTTTGAATTTTCCCAAGGAAATTGGACCCCAAAAGTTGTTGTCCAATTTGTCCTGAGTACGCTGATACCCCATATGTGGGGGTGGAAAACTGTTTGGGCTCACGGCAGGGCTTGGAAAGGAAGTAGTAACGTTTTGGAATGCAGACGTTGATGGGGGTCATGTTCCGTTTGCAGTGCCCCAGATGAGCCTAAACAGTGGAAATCCCCCACAAGTGACCCCATTTTGGAAACTAGACCCCCTAAGGAACTTATCTAGATCTTTGGTGAGCACTTTGAACCCCCAAGTGCTTCACACAAGTTTATAATGCCCGGGCATGAAAATAAAAAATCCTATTTTTTTCCCACAAAAATTATCTTTTAGTCACTAATTTTTTATTTTCCCAAGGGTATCAGGAGAAATTTGACCACATAAGTTGTTGTCCAATTTGTCCTGAGTACGCTGATGCCCCATGTGTGGGGGGGAACCACTGTTTGGGCGCACGGCAGAGCTCGGAAGGGAAGGAGCACCATTTGACTTTTTCCAACCAAAATTGGCTGGAATTGAGATTGGATGCCATGTTGCATTTGGAGAGCCCCTGATGTGCCTAAACAGTGGAAACCCCCCACAAATGACCCCATTTGGGAAACTAGACCCCCTAAGGAACTTATCTAGATCTTTGGTGAGCAATTTGAACCCTCAAGTGCTTCACACAAGTTTATAACGTAGAGCCGTAAAATTTAAAAATCATATTTTTTCCACAAAAATGATCTTTTCACCCGAATTTTTATTTTTCCAAGGGTAACAAGACTCCAAAAGTTATTGTGCAATTTGTCCTGAGTACACTGATACCCCATATGTGGGGGTATACCACTGTTTGGGTGCATGGCAGAGTTTGGAAGGGAAGGAGCGCCGTCTCACTTTTTCAACGCAGAATTGGCTGGACGCCATGTCGTGTTTGGAGAGCTCCTGATCTGCCTAAACAGTGGAAACCCCCCACAAATGACACCATTTTGGAAACTAGACCCCTCAAGGAACTTATCTAGATGTGTGGTGAGAACTTTGAACCCCCAGTTGTTTCACTAAAGTTTATAACGTACAGCCTTAAAATAAAAAATCCTTTTTTTTTTTTTACAAAAATGATTTTTTCGCCCCCAATATTTTATTTTCACAAGGGTAACAGAAGAAATTGGAACCCAAAAGTTGTTGTCCAATTTGTCCTGAGTACGCTGATACCCAATATGTAGGAGAAAACTACTGTATGGGTGCACGTCAGGGCTCGGAAGGGAAGTAGTGACGTTTTGGATTGCAGACTTTGATGGAATGGTCTGGGGGCGTCATGTCGCATTTGGAGAGCCCCTGATGCGCCTAAACAGTGGAAACCCCCCACAAGTGACCCCATTTTGGAAAATAGACCCCACAAGGAACTTATCTAGATGTGTGGTGAGCACTTTGAACCCCGAAGTGCTTCACAGAAGTTTATAACGCACAGCCGTAAAAATAAAAAATCCTTTTTTTTTTTACAAAAATGATTTTTTCGCCCCCAATATTTTATTTTCACAAGGGTAACAGGAGAAATTGGACCCCAAAAGTTGTTGTCCAATTTGTCCTGAGTACGCTGATACCCAATATGTGGGAGAAAACTACTGTATGGGCGCATGTCAGGGCTCGGAAAGGGAAGTAGTGACGTTTTGGATTGCAGACTTTGATGGAATGGTCTGGGGCGTCATGTCGCATTTGGAGAGCCCCTGATGCGCCTAAACAGTGGAAACCCCCCACAAGTGACCCCATTTTGGAAAATAGACCCCACAAGGAACTTACCTAGATGTGTGGTGAGCACTTTGAACCCCGAAGTGCTTCACAGAAGTTTATAACGCACAGCCGTAAAAAAAAAAATCCTTTTTTTTTTTACAAAAATGATTTTTTCGCCCCCAATATTTTATTTTCACAAGGGTAACAGGAGAAATTGGACCCCAAAAGTTGTTGTCCAATTTGTCCTGAGTACGCTGATACCCAATATGTGGGAGAAAACTACTGTATGGGCGCATGTCAGGGCTCGGAAAGGGAAGTAGTGACGTTTTGGATTGCAGACTTTGATGGAATGGTCTGGGGGCGTCATGTCGCATTTGGAGAGCCCCTGATGCGCCTAAACAGTGGAAACCCCCCACAAGTGACCCCATTTTGGAAAATAGACCCCACAAGGAACTTACCTAGATGTGTGGTGAGCACTTTGAACCCCGAAGTGCTTCACAGAAGTTTATAACGCACAGCCGTAAAAATAAAAAATCCTTTTTTTTTTTACAAAAATGATTTTTTCGCCCCCAATATTTTATTTTCACAAGGGTAACAGGAGAAATTGGACCCCAAAAGTTGTTGTCCAATTTGTCCTGAGTACGCTGATACCCAATATGTGGGAGAAAACTACTGTATGGGCGCATGTCAGGGCTCGGAAAGGGAAGTAGTGACGTTTTGGATTGCAGACTTTGATGGAATGGTCTGGGGGCGTCATGTCGCATTTGGAGAGCCCCTGATGCGCCTAAACAGTGCAAATCCCCAACAAGTGACCCCATTTTGGAAAATAGACCCCACAAGGAACTTATTTAGATGTGTGGTGAGCGCTATGAAGCCCCAAGTGCTTCACAGAAGTTTATAATGTACAGCCGTAAAAACAAAAAAAATCTTATTTTTTTTACAAAAATAATATTTTCGCCCCCAGTTTTTTATTTTCCCAAGGGTAACAGAAGAAATAGGACAAATTTCACAATAACTCTTGGGGTCCAGAGTACGCTGATACCCCATATGTGGGGATAAACTACTGTTTGGACGCATGGCAGAGCTCAGAAGTGAAGGAACACCGTTTGACTTTTTCAAAGCAGAATTGGCTGGAATGGAGATCAGACGCCATGTCACATTTGGAGAGCCCCTGATGTGCCTAAACAGCGGAAACCCCCCAATTCTAACTCCAACCCTAACCCCAACACACCCCTAACCCTAGTCCCAACCCTAATCCCAACCCTAACCCTAATCCAAACTCTAACCCTAATCCTAACTTTAGCGCCAACCCTAACCCTAACTTTAGCCGAAACCCTAACCCTAACCCTAATGGGAAAATGGAAATAAATACATTTTTTTTATTTTATTATTTTTCCCAAACTAAGGGGGTGATAAAGGGGGGTTTGATTTACTATTTATAGCGGTTTTTATGATTGGCAGCTGTCACGCTAAAAGCCGCTTTTTATTGCAAAAAGTAGTTTTTTGCATCGCCACATTTTGAGAGCTATAATTTTTGCATATTTTGGCCCACAGAGTCATGTGAGGTCTTATTTTTTGCGGTACGAGTTGACGTTTTTATTGGTACCATTTTTGAGCACGTGACATTTTTTGATCGCTTTTTAATTCGATTTTTCGGAGGTTAGAATGAACAAAAATCAGCAATTCATGAATTTCTTTTGGGTGAGGCGTTTTTATTGTTCCGCGTGTGGTAAAATCGATAAAGCAGTTTTATTCTTCGGGTCAGTACGATTATGGCGATACCTCATTTATATAATTTTTTTATGTTTTGGCGCTTTTATAGAATAAAAACAATTTTATATAAAAAATAATTATTTTTGCATCGCTTTATTCTGCGAGCTATAACTTTTTTATTTTTTTGCTGATGATGCTGTGTGATGGCTCGTTTTTTGCGGGACAAGATGATGTTTTCAGCGGTACCATGTTTATTTATATCCGTCTTTTTGATCGCGTGTTATTCCACTTTTTGTTCAGCGGTATGATGATAAAGCACTGATTTTTTGCTTCGTTTTTATTTTTTATTTTTTAAGGGGTTCACAAAAGGGGTTAACTAGTGGTACAGTTTTATAGGGGGGGTCGTTACGGACGCGGCGATACCATATATGTGTACTTTTATTGTTTTATTTTTTTTATTTACAATAAGTAATGAATTTATTGGGGAATATTTTTTTTTTTTTTTTTTATTTTGGATTTTTTTTTACACATGTTTATTTTTACTTTTTTTACTTTTTTACTTTGTCCCAGGGTGGGACATCACTGTATTTCATCAGATCGCTGGTGTGACAGTGTGCACAGCACTCTGTCACACCAGCGATGTGACAGGCAGTGCAGGACGCTTCCTCATGCCTGCTCTCGGCAGGCACTGAGGAAGCCGCCTCCCTCCAGGACCCCAGCGCCATCTTGGATCCGGGTCCTGGGAGGGAGGAAGCCCTCAGAGCAGCGTGATCACATCGCGCTGGTCTGAGGGTCTCAGGGGGGCGCGCAGTACACCGCGATCATGTTTGATCGCGGTGTGCAAGGGGTTAATGTGCCGGGAGCGGTCCGTGACCGCTCCTGGCACACAGTCACGGGTGTCAGCTGTGATAATCAGCTGACACCCGGCGGCGATTAGCTGCGCTCCCTCCGGGAGCGCAGCTAATCGCCTATGACGTACTATCCCGTCCATGGTCAGAATGGCACGGGTTTTATGGACGGGATAGTACGTCTAATGTCAGAGAGGGGTTAATAATAACAATATGAGTAATGTAAACAAAAACATGAATAGCAAGAAGTTTAAGAAGAAAATTAAGAAGGTAAAGATGAAGAATAATTTGATGAGAAAGATGATGCTGCTGCTGAAGATTATGAAGGAGAAAGTGTGGCACTGGCAAAAGTTAAAAAGGTGAAGAGCATGGAAGTTGTTAAACATACATATTTGCCAAAATAGAAAAAATGTTAACAACATTGTCAATTTGTTAGTCAATCCAAACGTATTTCCAAAAAAAAATATATGAATGCTATTCCAATGCATTGGGTTAAACATGTATGCCTTTATTGTCTCCTCAACCTCCCCCAATACATTCTACATTAGTCTTTGTTGTTTTCCTTCATGTACAATTAACCAACAAGGCAAGAATGGTTTTTTTTAATTTCGATATTTTGTTCCCATAGACTTACATGGGACTTCCGGTATCGAAATCGGATATCGACGATATTTAGTGCTATCGGCGATACAATTTCGATACGATATTTTTAGATATCGAGCAATATCGCTCAACACTAATAAGGACCCTCAAAGGCTCTGTTTCTTGATCCACTGGTCCAGAAGTCAGTAGAGAGCCATCCACAGTCTCCATCTGTACTGGAGTAGCCTTCTTCACTGAACGTATCCCCTGTTTCAGAGCAAAGGAGATATCCATAAAATTTCCACTTGCTCCTGAGTCGATCATAGCAGAGCTAGACCCCCAGACTGAGTCAACCCAGAGTTTGATGGAAAGGAAGCAATGAGAATTGTTTCTTTTACAACTCAGCTGGGACATCGCTGAGGAAACTTGAAAAATTGCAGCGTTTATACCGTCATCGTCCCCAGAACTAACAGAGTTTAAGTCCGAGAAATCAAGATCTCTTGCAGCAGATCTCTCTGGAGCCTGAGGCTCGGACATGACAGAGCTCCTCTCGCAACACTCACAGTGAATGACTGCTGCAGTAGTCTTACGAGAACGGCTGGGGCAGTTTATAATGAAGTGCCCTGACTTACCACAGTAGAAACATAGATTTTCCTTTATACGATGTTCCTTGCGTGCATCACTAACCCGTCTTTGTAAAGAGTCCACCTGCATGGGTTCAGGTTCTGGTTCCCTTGTGATCCTACTCAAAGGTTCCTTAGCTGAGGAGGGAGGTAGTAAAAGGTTAGTGCGATTATTTTCGAACCATCTCTCTTGTCTGCGTTCAGTCAGACGAGCATCAATACGAATACAATAGTTAATAAAGTCACCTAACGCAGTGGGAGGGTCGGCAAGAGCAAGTTCATCCTTAATCAGTGGAGACAACCCTTTCCGAAAAATAGATTTCTTAGCGGAAGTGTCCCAAGTGGTATCAAGAGCCCATCTCCTGAAATCCAGGGCATATTCGGCTACTGAACGCTTACCTTGGCGCAAAGTTAACATGGCTGCTTCAGCTGTTGCACCTCGATTGGGGTCATCAAACACCTGCCCCATGGCTGAAATAAAAGCATCAAGGTGATTCAAACAATCATCCTCAGTCTCAATCAGAGGGTTTGCCCACATCAAAGCCTTATTGGTAAGCAACATGATTATAGTAAGCACTTTGGATCGTTCAGTGGGAAATTGTGAAGCATGTGCAGAGAAAAATAAATTACATTGATTAATAAATCCCCTGAATTTCTCACGTTCACCGCCAAAACGAAAAGGAGGTAATTTGGGGATCCCAGAACTCGGGGTTATGGCAGGAGCCTGGGCTCGTTCCTCTAGAGCCTCAATCCTGGCTCGCAATTCCTGGGTAGTCTGTCCAAACACTTGCAAATTATGATTAGTGAGGTCCTGTAGGCTTGCAAAACGGGTTTTTAAAGTCTGTACATCTGAAAGGATTGTATCAGTCACTCCGCAAAGTTCCTTTATGCGGGCCTCCATCTTCCAGATCTTTTAAGGCAGAAGTGCTGGAAGGAGAAGAGGAAAGGAAAAAAAAAAAAAAAAACAATAGTGTTTACCTGTGGTAACACTGCAGAGTAAAATTTTAAGGGAATGCGCTCACCTGGAATGGTTGTGAGAAGTCACAACCACTGTCATCACACAAGGTATTAAACGGACATCTGATATCCACAGTCACAGCAGACACGGCTTTCCCAGACCCAGCAGACACTAAACATTGGCTCCTGAATCTTGTCATGTATTGTGTACAGTTCCTATAGCGTCTTGTGCTTGGGTGCGAGGAAAACACAGGAGACATAGGTTGAAATGAAATGACTTGTATTACTTCATACAAGCATGCTGAAAAGTTCACACAGTTTGCAGGAACAGAGTCAGGAGACACAGCAGGCCAGAGTAATTTCAAGCACTACAATAAATCTCCAAAGCAGGTTCAGGATCTCTTCTCTGTACCGTAATTCCTCTGCAAACATGGATTCACCAAACAGCAGGTTTCCAGAGTCCAAAAGTGTTCAAAGGTTCCTCAGTAGGGAATAGCTGGAGTACAAGTTCAAGGTTTCCAGGAGTCAGGTCACAGACTGACTGAGGCTTGATTCAGGAGCACTGATTGTTCAGCTGAGGCTGCTTAAGAAGCAAGAGGGAAGAATCAGGGCGGGAACATGAAAACTGGAACTCCATATTAACTGAGGGCAAGAGCTGCAGAAAAACAGAAAGCAAAATGGCAGACGGAAAACTGAGTTTCAAGGAACATGTCAACAGAGACAAAGAACCTTACACATCACCACAGTAGAAACATAACCCATTACGCTTTCGAAACTCATGACGCTGTGCCCCAGAAACCACTCTATAACACTGCATGGGTTCAGAAGCAGGTTCACAAGGCAACACTATTCCACGCATACTTCTCCGCTCACGCAAACGTCTGTCAATTTGAATCGCTAATGACATAGAATCATTGAGACCAGAGGGGATAGGGAATCCCACCATAACATCCTTTACATTATCTGACAGACCCTTACGAAAAAGGGCTGCCAAAGCGTCGTCATTCCATTTGGTCAGGACTGCCCACCTGCGGAATCTCTGACAGTATAACTCAGCGTCATCAAGCCCCTGATTTAATGCCAACAAGGCTTTTTCAGCTTGATCAGTGACATTAGGCTCATCGTACAATAACCCCAAGGCCTGAAAAAATGCATCAACATCACTCAAAACAGGATCCCCAGGTGTCAGGGAAAAAGTCCAATCCTGAGGATCGCCGCGCAGGAGAGAGATGACAATTTGAACCTGCTGCTCTGCGTTCCCTGAGGACTTAGATTTTAAGGCAAAAAACAATTTACAATTATTTTTGAAATTCAGAAACTTGGCTCGATCCCCCAAAAACAAATCTGGCATGGGAATCCTAGGTTCCACAACAGGCAACCTGGCAAGATAGGTAGCAATACTCCGAACCTCAGTGGCAAGCTGATCCACACGGCCAGACAACTGTGCAAACTCCATTGAGAGAAAAAAAAAATCCTCCCCAGCACCCAGAGATACAGAGGGAAAAAAAAAATGCAACAAACAGAAAAATATCTCTGACAACTCTGACAACCCTTTTTTTTTTTTCTTTCACAATATTTTTCCCTTCTGTGAGTACCATATAATTTTCAGTTTCGGCCGGTGATACTGTTATGATTTGGTAGCTGAGGAGTGCAGGTAAAAAAAGGCAATACACCAGAGCAGTTGGAAACTATGAGATTGCAGTACCCTGACTAACCACCACAACTAGAGGCAGCCGTGGAGCGTTCCTACGTTGGTCCTAGACGCCTCGTCACAGCCTGAGAAACTAACTATACCTAAAGATAGAAAGAGGAAAGCTATCTGCCCCAGAGCAGATCCCCAAAGAACATAGAAAGCCCCCAAACATGTAATGGCGGTTAGACAAGAAGAAATACTGACACAGACAGAAAATAGTATGAGCAAACGTTGGGGCCCAAACTATCTAAATAGAAAAGGATAGGAAGGGCACTGCAATCCCAAAAAAACCCTGAAAAGCACCAACTCTACTAATTTCAAAAAACACCTGAGATCACATGACCTCTACCACCTAAATTAGTTCTCTGGTGTAACAAAATCAAAACAGCAGCCACTGAAAAAACTGGAAAAAGCAAATGTACAAAACATCAGTGGCTGAACTAAACTGAGAGGGCAAAAGCCCCCGGAGGGGACCCAGAAGGCCCCCACAGAAGTGCAGGACAAAATGCAAAAATAAAGCACAAAAACAAAAAGAAGAAAATGTCTTATCTGTTAGCAGGAGATGCAGACACGACACAGCAGGCTACAAAGGAAACAGGAATCAAGGATTGAGACCAGAACAATTGATCACCGGCAACCCTGATGGGAAGGCGACTCCCTTATATAAGACCAGTCAGTAACACCTGATTCCCAATCCTCACAATCTTCACTGGACAGTCCAGTACCGCTTGTTAACCACCAGAGGGAGCCTCTGCTCAGAACTCATCTCAAGTCCATTCACAACAACGTTGTAGTTAGATTCGCATCAAACAATATACTTCTTCCACTTTCACGGAGAGTACGGTTCTTTCTCTCTGTAATGCCATTTTGCTCTGGGTTGTATCCATCCTTTTTCAAAATGGTTTGCACCTTACCACTTGTATATTCGATTCCATTATCTGCAGGCAGGGCTTTTGGCAGTCTTCCAAATTTGTTAAACATTACAGCAAGATATTCTTCAAGTTTCTGTGGAACTTCATCCTTATTGTGAAGCAGGTAGGCAACTGTATATCTGGAATAGTCATCATTAAATGTGGAAAATATCTCTTCTTGCTTATTTTAGGAAAGGATTTTCTGAACATTTTCCCTTTAAGACAGTTAGTTTACTTTATCATTTGTTTACACTTGTTGATTTCAATATAGTTTGCAAGTTGCGCTAGCTTCCATACTGCTTCTGGGTCTCTGTGCCCAAGACGTCTGTGCCATACATGGATACAGTTCTTATGTAGATCTTGTCTAGCACTGTACACTCTTTCTTTGCATTTTAGCTGATAAAGTTCATCTTGGATTTTTCCTTCTGCAAGAGTGTGACCCTTCTTTGAGATGATGCAGCTGTTATCTTTAAAAGTAACTACATTCCCCTTTTGTGTGAGCTTCTTTACTGAAAGAAGATTGCTTTCAAGGCTGGGAACATAAAGAACATCCTTTATTGGGATCTTTCTGCTTTGTGCTGAGGAAATTAGACAGTGGAGTTAGGCGTCTCCTACTCCTTCTGAAGTCATATAGTGACCATTAGCTAAGATGACCTTTTCTGACTTGCTTTCACTAAGGTCAGTGAAGAAATCCTTGTTATTTGTCATATGACTGCTTGCACCAGAATCCATACACCATATATGCTTTGTAGATGGGCTTGTACTGGCATTAAATGCAGCTTCAACACATGGAGAATCTTCCTTTATAGCTGTTTTAACCCTTTGATGACTGTTCTGCTTTTTAAACTGACTCATTCTTGCTTTCCAAATTCTGCAGTCTGCTTTAAGGTGGCCGGGCTTTTTACAGACAAAACATTCACAAGTTTTTCTTAGATTGCTCTTATATTTAGGGAAATCCTGTGTGTTTAAAGGGAACTTGTCACCCCCCGGGCGTTTTTAAGTAAAAGAGCCACCTTCAGCAGCACTAAGGCAGCAGTCTGTGAAGGTGGCTCTTTTTTTTCTGGTCCCCTGCAACGCTGAAATATCGAGTTTTAAAACTAGGTCCCCATACCTTAATTGCGTCCTTGAGGTATGGCCTCTTCCCCTGACTTATCCTCCCCCAGCCGTCCATCAACCCCCTTCAGCGTGACCGCGTCTGCTCCAGAGTTGTTTTTCTTTCAGTTCGGTTCTGTGTGGTGCCTGCGCTGTTGCAACAGCCCTCGGGCATGCGCAGTGCGCGTTGCCCGAGAACTGTCAGAAGACTATTGCGCATGCGTCTTTCTCTTTCCCCAGATCCCTCACCGCAGTGTGTTATCATGTATTCACACTGCGGGGCTGGCAATCTGGCGCCTGCGCAGTCTACATGTTTAGCTACGCCTGCCCCCTTCTCCCAGTCCCTCCACTTTCATTTTCATACCCTGTGATGAGCTGATCGGCCAGAAAAAGATCAGCACATCCAACGCCGCACAGGGTATGAAAATGAAAGTGGAGGGACTGGGTGAAGGGGGCAGGCGCAGCTAAACATGTAGACTGCGCAGGCGCCAGATTGCCAGCCCCGCAGTGTGAATACATGGTAACACACTGCGGGGAGGGCTCTGGGGAAAGAGAAAGATGGGCTGGCTGCATCCTGTAGTGCATTTGTTCTGAGATCTGGGCAGGTGAGTGTTGCTGCCTTTTTTTTTTTTTTTGCTGTTTATATTGAATTTTTGGAGACCTTGAGTATCCTTTAGTGGCTTTGCTGGATAGTGTAGTGTAGGACTTGTAAGCGTGGGGACCTTTGGCACAGGTTACAAGCTTACGTATTTTGGCCAAAATATTAACTAATACCCCACTATTTTTGTATTTTTTGCACTTTATTTTTCGGGGTGCAGCCAGGCCCAGGCACGTCTGGTCTCGCATGAGGGGTATTCACACTAGTGCGCATTGAGAGTGTACTGGCCAGCCCACCTAGTCGAATAGTAGGGGCGTGACTAATAGGCTGTGAACCGGACACTGTGCAGTATCCTTGTGTGAACGGCACCCTATGCGGGCCTCTATTGTGCAATTGTATACTGGGCAGTCACCCCCTCCTTGGATGGGTATGTGGAGAGTGGCTGTTTAATCTGGTATTTTGCACCTGTGCTGCTAACATCTTGCTTTATGGGCTGGCTGCATCCTGTAGTGCATTTGTTCTGAGATCTGGGCAGGTGAGTGTTGCTGCCTTTTTTTTTTTTTTTTTGCTGTTTATATTGAAAGAAAAAGATGCAGGCACAATAGTCTTCTGACAGTTCCCGGGCAGTGCGCACTGCGCATGCCCAATGACTGTTACAACAGCGCAGGCGCCACACAGAACCGAACTGAAAGAAAAACAACTCTGGAGGAGGCGCTGTCACGCTGAAGGGGGTTAATGGACGGCTGGGGGGAGGATGAGTCAGGGGAAGAGGCCATACCTCAGGGACGCAATTAAGGTATGGGGACCTAGTTTTAAAACTCGATATTTCAGCGTTGCAGGGAACCAGAAAAAAAAAGAGCCACCTTCACAGAATGCAGCCTTAGTGCTGCTGAAATTGGCTCGTTTACTTAAAAACGCCCGGAGGGGTGATAAGTTCCCTTTAATGCTGTTTCTGCTCTGGATTTATTAGTGCTGCTTACATGCTACGTTTTTCTCTTGAATTTATCTGCAAGTTTGCCTTTAACATACTCTAGTGTCAGCTCATCATCTGGACGTGCTTCTAGTGCAGTCACGAGTGTGTCATAACTCTCTGGAAGACCATTTAATAGATGTGCAGCAGCATGAAAATCTTTAATTTCTTCTCCAATAGCCCTGAGACACTAAACAATCTCTAGAGTGTTTCTTACATAGTCCTGCATATTCTGTCCATCACTTAGCTTAGACTGATACAGTGTTCTCATGAGATAAAGCTTATTTCTGAGATTTGATCTTTCATGCACTTTCTGTAACTATCCCACATCTCCTTTGCAGTTACACACTTACATATATGCAATCACAAAAAAATCCCTAAATATAAGCACAAAAAACTGAAAATTACATGAATACACTGAAGAGAAAACCAGTATAACGTGCTATAAAAGTATTGTATTTTATTAATCACCAAATATAAATAAACAATATATAATCAATTTATGAAACATGCTATGAAGCGGTAGCAATCAAAACAAGGTAACCAGAAACCAAATTGAAAGATAAAAAGGGGTAAACGCCTCTGACCTGTATGACCTATTAATGCTATCAGTATCGCCCAGATTGAATTCCAAAAAGTACTAACGCTGCCATGGTGTACAACACACTCAACGGTTAAACAACATGTACCGTGGCAGCTAAAATGAAAATGAAAGCACACAAACAGAGGGCACTTACATGCTAGATGGTCAGTACAGCGTGGCGTTCCCCTGGCGCCCCAACGCTCGTTTCGTCCCTTCGTCAGGAGGCGAACGTTGAGAGGAAGGGGTGCATACATTAAATGAGAAGAGCAGCCAATGAACACGCTGGTTTCGATTTAGGCATTTAAGTAAAGTCCCACATCACCACTGTGTTAATTGCGCATGTGCCGCTGACGTCATCCATCCAGGCGTTTACCCCTTTTTATCTTTCAATTTGGTTTCTGGTTAGCTTGTTTTGATTGCTACCGCTTCATAGCATGTTTCATAAATTGATTATATATTGTTTATTTATATTTGGTGATTAATAAAATACAATACTTTTATAGCACGTTATACTGGTTTTCTCTTCAGTGTACACTTGCATATATGCACAATCTGATTATCATCTACACTGAGGGAGATCGTGCCTTATGCTTTCTGATCCTTCTCTAGCCAATCATCTGGTAATGGATGAGGCACTTGATCCTGAGTATATTGCTGTAGAAATTGCAGGAACGTGTGATGTCGCCACAGACAGGAGGCAGATCAAGAGTTAAGGATTTTATTTAACGGTAAATGTACTCCACCCAGGGAGTAAGGAGGTGCAGAGGGATAGTATGAATGGGGCAGAACTGGGAAGGAGGAGAGATGGGTAAAGGGCGAACGATAGTTCAGTATGAAAAGAGATGACACTTATCAGAATGATGCCTTCAGGTATGCAGAGTCTCAGGGTTCCAACCGCGGCACTGACAGCAGCGGCGGGGGTTGTCTCAATGATGGCTGCGAGAGGCGAGGATCCAATGGTGTCACCAACAACAGCGGCACTTGACGTCTCGATGCAGTCTCTGAGGAACGGGTAGATTTCCCGTACCTAATGGTGTCTGGCACGGTACTGAGTCCAACATGAGGAACCGCCGGAACGAGCCTTCACTCTGCGGTGTGCGCAATTTCCTGTTCAATAGATCCAGGCCTAGCCTGGCGTCTCTGGCACAGTCTGTGGCGTCGGCTCTGAGTCACCTCCTGGCGAGAGGGGTAGCTGGGAACTGTCAACTGATCATCTACTAGCAATGATCCTCTCTGTCGGGAGTTGTTGGGATGGCCTGCATCAATGAGAAGCTCTGCCTTAACAGCGATCACAGAGCCTGACCCGCCACTCTGCTTTCCTGAGCGAGCTCTGCCACTTTTTCCGCGTGCAGCACTATATAGTTCTGCCTCGCCTGCCCCAGTCACATGACCTGGTTTGTCCTGCACTCTCGATGTTCCGCCTTGCAACATGGGTGACAGCCCCGGCAGTTCCGGTGCCGGCGTGTAAAAGGTACCCCTGCTCTGGTACTCCTCCTTACATTCCCCCTCTCTTTTAGCTCGCCATTCCACGGGTGAGAATCTCTCTATCTCACACTGACATTCTTCCAAGCCTTGGACTATCTGTTGCCAGACAAACTGATCTTAATTGTAGCGAATAGGGGGTAAGCATGCGGTAGAACATTTGGAGTGTCGTAAAGCAGAAGGAGTGGTAGATTCCATTGGCCCGTCTGCATCAGGTTGCCCTCGGGGACTGGTAGACGTGTTTCCCCTGGTCGGACTGTCGACGTCAGATTCCTCTTCTTCTTCTGTTACAGGGACCACTGGAACTTCACTTGTGGTGTCCAACAACTCTTGCTCTGGGTTAGAATCTCTCGACAAACAGGGCCATAACATGTTTCGGTGAACAATGCGAGTAGGGACACCTTCTGTCCCTTCAGGCTGGATCTCATAAACTGGTCCCCTAGCATCTACTCTTCATTTCACCCGATATGGGTTCTTCTCCCACCGGAACTACGATTTGTCTTGAGGGCGCTTGTCTCATACCAGAACACGGTCTCTGGCATGCAGAGCTGTCCCTCGCAGAGGAGCAGTTCTGGATGTTCCAGCTCCTGAAACTTGGTCTGTACCAGATGATGTAAGGTCTGTAACCGATGTCTATGTTCACAAACCCAGGAAGACACCCCCATCCGTAGGTAGTACTCCTTGGGCTCCAGCTTGAGCTTAGTAATCCCTTTTCCTGTATGACCAAACAGAAGAGAATAGGGAGTGTAACCGGTGGTGTTGTGTCTTCTGTTGTT
>JARQOD010006422.1:0-42963 GCA_033576555.1 Oophaga sylvatica | reverse complement strand
AAATCCCAACCCAGAATAAAGTTTTTAATGAATAATACATGTTTAAAAAAAAATAAAAAATAAATTTTTTAAAAAAACACAGCCGAAAAAAGTATTTTAATGAAATAATACACACCAATTTTTCTTTTTTTTTATTGCCGCTCCCCTGCACCCCACGTTCCCCTGTAAAAAAACAAAAAAAAAAACCAAACAAAACTCCCTGCCCCGGTAGTCCAAAATAACGAGTGTCCCCACGAGTCCAGCTTGCTCTCTGGATGCCAGGCTGACCCGGCATCCAGATGTGCGAGTGCTTACGGGGAGATTCCCCGGCGGGGTGAGTATCGTATTTCTAAAGGGCCACTGTCGAGAGAACAGCGGGCGGTTGTCTGGTAATCTGGGCCGTGACTCTCGCAACAGGGGCCGTGGAAAACAATGAGTACCGTCGGGGAATCTCCACGGTAAGAAGTTTTGCTGCGGGGGATGTCAGGCTGAGCCTGGCACCCAGATGTAGCAGAGCGGGATCGCGTGGGCACTCTTTATATTGGACTACGTTGGACAGGGAGTTTTTGGTTGGTTTGTATTTTTGTTTTTTTACGGGAGATCGTGGATGCAGGATGAGGGCAAAAAAAAAAAAATAAAAAACTTTGTTGTGTTTTATTTCATTAAAAGATTTATTTGGCTGGCTTTTTAAACTTTTAAAAAACTTTATGATTAATAAGGGATCGGTTTTTTTTTCCCTTTTTTTTTTTAATAAATTTTTTTTTAAATTTTTTTTTTTTTTTTTTTACTGGGATTTTTGAGTTGAGGGGAAAAAAAACCTGGGCCTTGCAGTCTTTTAATCCAGGCCGCAGCAGTCTGCATTTTATTGGTGGTTAAAAATAAGGGGACCCCCCGCCTTTTTTTTTCCGGGGGATCCCCCATTTTTGTTTAAAAACCAAGTAAGCGACTGCTGTACCCGGATTATCAGGTTGCAAGGTTTATGGATATGGATCCCTTTAAAAGCCTTAAATCCTGCCCCGATCTGCTTCATCTGGCTGGTTAACAAAATGGGGAACCCCCCGCCTTTTTTTTTTTTGGGGATCCCCTTTTTTTTCTAATCATTCCTTAGGTCGGGGATTCCCTCTGACGCACTGATGCTGGCGGTGTCCCGGCTGACCTGAAGTAAAAAAGTGGGAAGAATCAATTAAGCTTTCCACACAATCACTTCCCCCTGTCAGTGGGAGGGAACTCATTCATTCGGGGGTTTACTGCGAGGCTGGCAGCATTAGCTGCGGTCCCTGCAGTAAATGTTAACCCTTTCAGAAGGATTACATCGGGGGACCTGACTGTGCGTCGGATAGGTAACAAGAATGTTGCTTTATTCTTTTATTTTTATTTCAGGAGAACAAGGGAATCGAGGATTACCAGTAAAATAAAAGATGGTCAAAAACTGTATTTATTTCATTAAAATGATTTTTCATTAATGTGTGTGTGGCTTTTTTTTAACCATTTCATACAATAGGATTAATAATTGATAGTTGTCTAATTGACAACTCTCAATTATTAACCTAGCTTAAAGTCACCATCCAATAGCAAGGTGGCTTTAACTCATTATTAACCCATTCGCCACCGCTACAGGGCAATGGCAATAGACGGGCAAAGTGCCAGAAAGGACGAATCTAATTATAGATTTGCCTTTTCTGGGGTGGCTGGGGGCAGATATTAGTAGCCAAGGGGGCACTAAATAAATGCACCCTCCCTAGGCTAATATTATCTGCCCCCACTCGCTGGCTTTACATGTCTGGTTGAGAAAATAGCACGGGAGCCCATGCTTTTTTTTTCTACAAATTTACACCTCATATATATATATATATATGTATATATATATATATATATATATACATGTCATTGTGACACAAGTATATATATATAAAGGTCATACACTTCTACATAGTATAATAGCCTCTAATTCACTTGCCGGCTTTTGTGAAATTACAGAACCCGACATGAAATGACACATGGTTTACATACAGTTAACTGTTGTGAATGGGTTTGAGATGAGTTCTGAGCAGAGGCTCCCTCTGGTGGTTACAAGCGGTGCTAGTCTGTCCAGTGAAGATTGTGAGGACTGGGAATCAGGTGTTACTGACTGGTCTTATATAAGGGAGTCACCTTCCCATCAGGGTTGCCGGTGATCAATTGTTCTGGTCTGAATCCTTTATTCCAGTTTCCCTTGTAGCCTGCTGTGTCGTGTCTGCATCTCCTGCTAACAGATAAGACATTTTCTTCTTTTGTGTTTGTGCTATATTTTTGCATTTTGTCCTGCACTTCTGTGGGGGCCTTCAGGGTCCCCTCCGGGGCTTCTGCCCTCTCAGTTTTGTTCAGCCACTGATGTTTGTACTTTTGCTTTTTCCAGTTTTTTCAGTGGCTGCTGTTTTAATTTTGTTACACCAGAGAACTAATTTAGGTGGAAGCGGTCGTGTGATCTCAGGTGTTTTTGAAATTAGTAGAGTTGGTGCCTTTCAGGGTTTTTGGGATTGCAGTAAGTACCCTTCCTATCCTTTTCTATTTAGTTAGTTTGGGCCCCAGCGTTTGCTCATACTATTTTCTTTCTGTGTCAGTATTTCATCTTGTCTAACCGCCATTACATGTTTGGGGGCTTTCTATTATCTTTGGGGTTCTGCTCCGGGGCAGATAGCTTTCCTATTTCTATCTTTAGGTGTAGTTAGTTTCTCAGGCTGTGACGAGGCGTCTAGGACCAACGTAGGAACGCTCCACGGCTGCCTCTAGTTGTGGTGGTTAGTCAGGGTACTGCAATCTCTTAGATTCCAACTGCTCTGGTGTATTGCCTTTTTTACCTGCACTCCTCAGCTACCGAAACATAACAGTATCACCGGCCTAAAAATTGAAAATTGTATGGTACTCACAGAAGGGAAAAAATATTGTGAAAGAAAAAAGGTTGTCTGTTATGTTACGGTAGCTGAGGAGTGCAGGTAAAAAAGGAAATACACCAGAGCAGTTGGAATCTATGAGATTGCAGTACCCTGACTAACCACCGCAACTAGAGGCAGCCGTGGAGCGTTCCTACGATGGTCCTAGACGCCTCGTCACAGCCTGAGAAACTAACTACACCTAAAGATAGAAATAGGAAAGCTATCTGCCCCGGAGCAGAACCCCAAAGACAATAGAAAGCCCCCAAACATGTAATGGCGGTTAGACAAGAGGAAATACTGACACAGAAAGAAAATAGTATGAGCAAACGCTGGGGCCCAAACTAACTAAATAGAAAAGGATAGGAAGGGTACTTACTGCAATCCCAGAAAACCCTGAAAGGCACCAACTCTACTAATTTCAAAAACACCTGAGATCACACGACCTCTACCACCTAAATTAGTTCTCTGGTGTAACAAAAACAGCAGCCACTGAAAAAACTGCAAAAAGCAAAAGTACAAAACACAGTGGCTGGACTAAACTGAGAGGGTAAAAGCCCCCGGAGGGGACCCAGAAGGCCCCCACAGAAGTGCAGGACAAAATGCAAAAATATAGCAAAAACACAAAATAAGAAATTGTCTTATCTGATAGCAGGAGATGCAGACACGACACAGCAGGCTACAAGGGAAACTGGAAAGAAGGATTCAGACCAGAACAATTGATCACCGGCAACCCTGATGGGAAAATGATTCCCTTAAATAAGACCAATCAGTAACACCTGATTCCCAATCCTCACTAGTACCGCTTGTAACCACCAGAGGGAGCCTCTGCTCAGAACTCATCTCAAACCCATTCACAACAGTACCCCCCCCTTGAGGAGGGGTCACCGAACCCTCATTTGAGCAACCAGGTCGGTCAGGATGAGTTCTATGATACGCACGGATAAGTCTCCTAGCATGGATGTCCGAAGCAAACACCCAAGAATTATCTTCCTGACCATAACCTCTCCATTTAACCAAATACTGGAGTCTTCGTCTAGAAAAACGAGAATCCAATATTTTCTCAACCACATACTCCAGATTGCCCTCAACCAAAACAGGGTCAGGAGGCACAGCAGCAGGAACCACTGGCTCAACAAACCTCTTCAACAAGGACTTGTGGAACACGTTATGGATCTTAAATGTCCCTGGAAGAAGCAAACGAAAAGAAACAGGATTAATAATCTCCATGATCTTATAAGGTCCAATGAACCTAGGCTTAAATTTAGGAGATGCTACTCTCATAGGAATATTCTTTGAGGACAACCAGACCAAGTCCCCCACTCTAAACCGAGGACCATCAGTCCTATGCCGGTTAGCAAACCGCTGGGCCTTCTCCTGAGAGAGGGACAACCTCTCCACTACCTGGTCCCAAATCTGCTGCATACGCTCAACAACAGAGTCAACACCTGGACAGACAGAAGCCTCCGTCTGTCCTGAAGAAAATCGAGGGTGAAACCCAGAATTACAGAAAAACGGAGACATCAAAGTGGCAGAGCTAGCCCTATTATTAAGAGCAAACTCAGCCAAAGGCAAAAAAGAGACCCAGTCATCCTGATCAGCAGACACAAAGCATCTTAGATAAGTCTCCAATGTCTGGTTTGTTCTCTCAGTTTGACCATTGGTCTGAGGATGAAATGCCGAGGAGAAAGACAATTGAACACCCAGTTTAGAACAAAAAGTCCTCCAAAATCTGGAAACAAACTGGACTCCTCTGTCAGACACAATGTTCTCAGGAATGCCGTGTAAACGAACCACGTGCTGAAGGAACAACGGCACCAATTCAGAGGAGGAAGGCAACTTAGGTAATGGCACAAGATGTATCATTTTGGAAAACCTATCACAAATTACCCAGATGGTGGTCATTCTCTGAGAAACAGGAAGATCGGAAATGAAATCCATAGAGATATGGGTCCATGGTCTCTTGGGCACAGGCAATGGCATCAACAAACCACTAGAGCGAGAGCAAGGCTTGGAGCGAGAGCAAGTCCGCAGGACTGCACAAAATCCCTGACATCGCGAGACAAGGTAGGCCACCAAAAGGACCGACTAACCAAGTCTCTGGTACCAAAAATTCCGGGATGCCCAGCCAATGCGGAACAATGAATCTCAGACATCACACTCTTTTTCCATCGGTCCGGGACAAACAATTTCCAACAGGGCAGCGCTCGGGCCTATCCTCCTGACACCCCTCCAGAGCAAGTCTCAAATTAGGCGAGATGGCGGAAAGAACTACACCCTCCTTCAAAATAACAGAGGGATCAGATAGCTCAGGAGAGTCCGCAAGGAAACTCCTCGAGAGGGCATCCGCCTTAACATTCTTAGTGCCAGGAAGAAAGGAAACCACAAAATTAAAACGTGTGAAAAACAAGGCCCACCTGGCCTGTCTAGGATTGAGTCGCTTGGCAGATTCCAGATAGACCAGATTCTTATGGTCCGTAAGGACCACCACCTGATGTTTGGCTCCCTCCAGCCAATGTCTCCACTCTTCAAAAGCCCACTTCATGGCCAATAACTCCCGATTACCCATGTCATAATTACGTTCAGTAGGAGAAAATTTTCGAGAGAAAAAGGCACAAGGGTTACTTTTAGAGGTCTCTGGATCTTTTTGGGACAAAACGGCACCTGCCCCAATTTCAGAGGCATCAACCTCCACCTGAAATGGCAGAGAAACATCAGGCTGCCGTAGAACAGGAGCAGAAGTGAATCTGCTTAAGTTCCTGAAACGCAGAGACTGCCTCAGGAGGCCAATTCACCACATCAGAACCCTTTCTGGTCAAATCAGTTAATGGTTTAACAATAACAGAGAAATTACCAATAAATTTACGATAAAAATTGGCAAAACCCAAAAATCTCTGAAGAGCCTTTAATGAAGTAGGTTGGACCCAATCACAGATGGCCTGAACCTTGACCGGGTCCATTTCAATAACAGATGGGGACAAAATGAATCCCAGAAATGAGATCTTCTGTACGCCAAAAAGACACTTTGATCCCTTCACATACAGAGCATTCTCTCTCAAAATCTGGAATACAGTTCGAACATGTTTCACATGAGAGTCCCAGTCATTAGAAAAAATCAAGATATCATCCAAATAAACAATCAGAAACTTGTCCACAAAATCCCTGAAAATGTCATTCATGAAGGACTGGAAGACGGAAGGAGCATTAGTGAGCCCAAAGGGCATCACAAGGTACTCAAAATGCCCTTCAGGGGTGTTAAATGCCGTCTTCCATTCATCCCCGTGCTTAATGCGAATAAGGTTATACGCCCCCCTGAGGTCAAGCTTGGTAAACCAAGTAGCGTTTTTCACCCTGGAAAACAGGTCAGAAATCAAGGGTAACGGGTATTGATATTTCACAGTAATATTGTTCAAGAGACGATAATCAATACACGGCCTTAATGAACCATCTTTTTTGGCCACAAAGAAAAAACCGGCACCTAAGGGTGAAGAGGATGGTCTGATATGACCCTTCTCCAATGATTCCTTGATATAAGACCGCATAGCGTCATGTTCAGGTACAGACAAGTTAAAAAGGCGACCCTTAGGGAATTTACTACCTGGCACTAATTCAATAGCGCAGTCATAGCTCCTATGGGGAGGTAAGGATGCAGATTTACTTTCGCTAAACACATCAGAAAAATCAAACAAAAAGTCAGGAACATCCTCAGCCTGGGGGGAGGCAGAAAAAACAGGAGTGTTGGTATTAACACATTGGCAGCCCCAACTGGTTACAGACACAGATTTCCAATCCAAAACAGGATTATGAGACTGTAACCAAGGGAAACCCAGCACGATAATGTCATGCAGATTATATAGAACCAAAAATTTGCAGCACTCCTGGTGATCAGGTTCAACCCTCATTATCACCTGAGTAGAAAACTGGGGTTTATTCTCAGCCAAAGGGGTAGAATCGATCCCCAGTAGGGGAATAGACTTCTGTAGGGGTATCAAGGGAAATCCACAACGTTTAGCAAAATCATAATCCATCAGGTTAATAGCTGCTCCAGAATCAACGAAAGCCTGAGCAGAAAATAGGACAGAGAGCATATCAGAGTGACAGTTAATAAAAACTTAGTCTGAACACTACCCAAGACAACTGAGCGTGCAAAACGTCTTCCCCGCTTAGGGCAGACTGAAATAGCATGAGAGGCATCACCACAGTAGAAACATAACCCATTGCGCTTTCGAAACTCATGACGCTGTGCCCCAGACACCACTCCATCACACTGCATGGGCTCAGCAGCTGGCTCACAAGGCAACACCACTCCACGCATACTTCTCCGCTCACGCAAACGTCTGTCAATTTGAATCGCTAATGACATAGAATCATTGAGACCAGAGGGGACAGGGAATCCCACCATAACATCCTTTACATTATCCGACAGACCCTTCCGGAAAAGGGCCGCCAAAGCGTCGTCATTCCATTTGGTCAGGACTGCCCACCTACGGAATCTCTGACAGTATAACTCAGCGTCATCAAGCCCCTGATTTAATGCCAACAAGGCTTTTTCAGCTTGATCAGTGACATTAGGCTCATCGTACAATAACCCCAAAGCCTGAAAAAATGCATCAACATCACTCAAAACAGGATCCCCAGGTGTGAGGGAAAAAGCCCAATCCTGAGGATCGCCGCGCAGGAGAGAGATGACAATTTGAACCTGCTGCGCTGCGTTTCCTGAGGACTTAGATTTTAAGGCAAGAAACAATTTACAATTATTTTTGAAATTCTGAAACTTAGCTCGATCCCCTAAAAACAAATCTGGCATGGGGATCCTAGGTTCCACAACAGGCAACCTAGCAAGATATGCAGCAATACTCCGAACCTCAGTGGCAAGCTGATCCACACGGCCAGACAACTGTGCAAACTCCATTGGGAGAAAAGATCCTCCCCAGCACCCAGAGATACAGAGGGAAAAAAAAAAAAAAAAAAAAAATGCAACAAACAGAAAAATATCTCTGACAACTTTTCTTCCTTCAAAATATTTTTTTCCCTTCTGTGAGTACCATACAATTTTTATGGCCGGTGATACTGTTATGTTACGGTAGCTGAGGAGTGCAGGTAAAAAAAGGAAATACACCAGAGCAGTTGGAATCTATGAGATTGCAGTACCCTGACTAACCACCGCAACTAGAGGCAGCCGTGGAGCGTTCCTACGATGGTCCTAGACGCCTCGTCACAGCCTGAGAAACTAACTACACCTAAAGATAGAAATAGGAAAGCTATCTGCCCCGGAGCAGAACCCCAAAGAAATAGAAAGCCCCCAAACATGTAATGGCGGTTAGACAAGAGGAAATACTGACACAGAAAGAAAATAGTATGAGCAAACGCTGGGGCCCAAACTACTAAATAGAAAAGGATAGGAAGGGTACTTACTGCAATCCCAGAAAACCCTGAAAACACCAACTCTACTAATTTCAAAATCACCTGAGATCACACGACCTCTACCACCTAAATTAGTTCTCTGGTGTAACAAAAACAGCAGCCACTGAAAAAACTGCAAAAAGCAAAAGTACAAAACACAGTGGCTGGACTAAACTGAGAGGGCAAAAGCCCCCGGAGGGGACCCAGAAGGCCCCCACAGAAGTGCAGGACAAAATGCAAAAATATAGCAAAAACACAAAATAAGAAATTGTCTTATCTGATAGCAGGAGATGCAGACACGACACAGCAGGCTACAAGGGAAACTGGAAAGAAGGATTCAGACCAGAACAATTGATCACCGGCAACCCTGATGGGAAAATGATTCCCTTAAATAAGACCAATCAGTAACACCTGATTCCCAATCCTCACTAGTACCGCTTGTAACCACCAGAGGGAGCCTCTGCTCAGAACTCATCTCAAACCCATTCACAACACCACTAGTTGTCAGAAGTTGTTCAGAAAATATTTATTCTTGTTTGTCTGCATTTTTTTTTTTCCCTCTGTATCTCTGGGTGCTGGGGAGGATCTTTTCTCCTCAATGGAGTTTGCACAGTTGTCTGGCCTGTGTGGATCAGCTTTCCACTGAGTGGGTTCGGGAAGTATTGCTATGCTAATCTTGCTGGGTTGCCTGTTGTGGAACCTAGGATTCCCATGCCAGATTTGTTTTTAGGGGATCGAGCTAAGTTTCAGAATTTCAAAAATAATTGTAAATTGTTTTTTGCCTTAAAATCTAAGTCCTCAGGGAACGCAGCGCAGCAGGTTCAAATTATCATCTCTCTCCTGCGCGGCGATCCTCAGGATTGGGCTTTTTCCCTGATACCTGGGGATCCTGTTTTGAGTGATGTTGATGCATTTTTTCAGGCTTGGGTTATTGTACGATGAGCCTAATGTCACTGATCAAGCTGAAAAAGCCTTGTTGGCATTAAATCAGGGGCTTGATGACGCTGAGTTATACTGTCAGAGATTCCGTAGGTGGGCAGTCCTGACCAAATGGAATGACGACGCTTTGGCAGCCCTTTTCCGGAAGGGTCTGTCAGATAATGTAAAGGATGTTATGGTGGGATTCCCTGTCCCCTCTGGTCTCAATGATTCTATGTCATTAGCGATTCAAATTGACAGACGTTTGCGTGAGCGGAGAAGTATGCGTGGAATGGTGTTGCCTTGTGAACCAGCTTCTGAACCCATGCAGTGTGATAGAGTGGTGTCTGGGGCACAGCGTCATGAGTTTCGAAAGCGCAATGGGTTATGTTTCTACTGTGGTGATGCCTCTCATGCTATTTCAGTCTGCCCTAAGCGGGGAAGACGTTTTGCACGCTCAGTTGTCTTGGGTAGTGTTCAGACTAAGTTTTTATTAACTGTCACTCTGATATGCTCTCTGTCCTCATTTTCTGCTCAGGCTTTCGTTGATTCTGGAGCAGCTATTAATCTGATGGATTATGATTTTGCTAAACGTTGTGGATTTCCCTTGATACCCCTACAGAAGTCTATTCCCCTACTGGGGATCGATTCTACCCCTTTGGCTGAGAATAAACCCCAGTTTTCTACTCAGGTGATAATGAGGGTTGAACCTGATCACCAGGAGTGCTGCAAATTTTTGGTTCTGTATAATCTGCATGACATTATCGTGCTGGGTTTTCCTTGGTTACAGTCTCATAATCCTGTTTTGGATTGGAAATCTGTGTCTGTAACTAGTTGGGGCTGCCAATGTGTTAATACTAACACTCCTGTTTTTTCTGCCTCCCCCCAGGCTCAGGATGTTCCTGACTTTTTGATTGATTTTTCTGATGTGTTTAGCGAAAGTAAATCTGCATCCTTGCCTCCCCATAGGAGCTATGACTGCGCTATTGAATTAGTGCCGGGTAGTAAATTCCCTAAAGGTCGCCTTTTTAACTTGTCTATACCTGAACATGACGCTATGCGGTCTTATATCAAGGAATCATTGGAGAAGGGTCATATCAGACCATCCTCTTCACCCTTAGGTGCCGGTTTTTTCTTTGTGGCCAAAAAGGATGGTTCTTTAAGGCCGTGTATTGATTATCGTCTCTTGAACAATATTACTGTGAAATATCAATACCCGTTACCCTTGATTTCTGACCTGTTTTCCAGGGTGAAAAACGCTACTTGGTTTACCAAGCTTGACCTCAGGGGGCGTATAACCTTATTCGCATTAAGCACGGGGATGAATGGAAGACGGCATTCAATACCCCTGAAGGGCATTTTGAGTACCTGGTGATGCCTTTGGGCTCACTAATTCTCCTTCCGTCTTCCAGTCCTTCATGAATGACATTTTCAGGGATTTTGTGGACAAATTTCTGATTGTTTATTTGGATGATATCTTGATTTTTTCTAATGACTGGGACTCTCATGTGAAACATGTTCGAACTGTATTCCAGATTTTGAGAGAGAATGCTCTGTATGTGAAGGGATCAAAGTGTCTTTTTGGCGTACAGAGGATCTCATTTCTGGGATTCATTTTGTCCCCATCTGTTATTGAAATGGACCCGGTCAAGGTTCAGGCCATCTGTGATTGGGTCCAACCTACTTCATTAAAGGCTCTTCAGAGATTTTTGGGTTTTGCCAATTTTTATCGTAAATTTATTGGTAATTTCTCGGTTATTGTTAAACCATTAACTGATTTGACCAGAAAGGGTTCTGATGTGGTGAATTGGCCTCCTGAGGCAGTCTCTGCATTTCAGGAACTTAAGCAGAGATTCACTTCTGCTCCTGTTCTACGGCAGCCTGATGTTTCTCTGCCATTTCAGGTGGAGGTTGATGCCTCTGAAATTGGGGCAGGTGCCGTTTTGTCCCAAAAAGATCCAGAGACCTCTAAAAGTAACCCTTGTGCCTTTTTTTCTCGAAAATTTTCTCCTACTGAACGTAATTATGACGTGGGTAATCGGGAGTTATTGGCCATGAAGTGGGCTTTTGAAGAGTGGAGACATTGGCTGGAGGGAGCCAAACATCAGGTGGTGGTCCTTACGGACCATAAGAATCTGGTCTATCTGGAATCTGCCAAGCGACTCAATCCTAGACAGGCCAAGTGGGCCTTGTTTTTCACACGTTTTAATTTTGTGGTTTCCTTTCTTCCTGGCACTAAGAATGTTAAGGCGGATGCCCTCTCGAGGAGTTTCCTTGCGGACTCTCCTGAGTTATCTGATCCTTCTGTTATTTTGAAAGAGGGTGTAGTTCTTTCCGCCATCTCGCCCAATTTGAGACTTGCTCTGGAGGGGTGTCAGGAGGATAGGCCCGAGTGCTGCCCTGTTGGAAAATTGTTTGTCCCGGACCAGTGCAAAAAGAGTGTGATGTCTGAGATTCATTGTTCCGCGTTGGCTGGGCATCCCGGAATTTTTGGTACCAGAGACTTGGTTAGTCGGTCCTTTTGGTGGCCTACCTTGTCTCGTGATGTCAGGGAATTTGTGTAGTCCTGCGGGACTTGCTCTCGCTCCAAGCCTTGCTCTCGCTCTAGTGGTTTGTTGATGCCATTGCCTGTGCCCAAGAGACCATGGACCCATATCTCTATGGATTTCATTTCCGACCTTCCTGTTTCTCAGAGAATGACCACCATCTGGGTAATTTGTGATAGGTTTTCCAAGATGATACATCTTGTGCCATTACCTAAGTTGCCTTCCTCCTCTGAATTGGTGCCGTTGTTCCTTCAGCACGTGGTTCGTTTACACGGCATTCCTGAGAACATTGTGTCTGACAGAGGAGTCCAGTTTGTTTCCAGATTTTGGAGGACTTTTTGTTCTAAACTGGGTGTTCAATTGTCTTTCTCCTCGGTATTTCATCCTCAGACCAATGGTCAAACTGAGAGAACAAACCAGACATTGGAGACTTATCTAAGATGCTTTGTGTCTGCTGATCAGGATGACTGGGTCTCTTTTTTGCCTTTGGCTGAGTTTGCTCTTAATAATAGGGCTAGCTCTGCTACTTTGATGTCTCAGTTTTTCTGTAATTCTGGGTTTCACCTCGATTTTCTTCAGGAAAGACGGAGGCTTCTGTCTGTCCAGGTGTTGACTCTGTTGTGGAGCGTATGCAACTGATTTGGGACCAGGTAGTGGAGAGGTTGTCCCTCTCTCAGGAGAGGGCCCAGCGGTTTGCTAACCGGCATAGGACTGATGGTCCTCGGTTTAAAGTGGGGGACTTGGTCTGGTTGTCCTCAAAGAATATTCCTATGAGAGTAGCATCTCCTAAATTTAAGCCTAGGTTCATTGGACCTTATAAGATCATGGAGATTATTAATCCTGTTTCTTTTCGTTTGCTTCTTCCAGGGACATTTAAGATCCATAACGTGTTCCACAAGTCCTTGTTGAAGAGGTTTGTTGAGCCAGTGGTTCCTGCTGCTGTGCCTCCTGACCCTGTTTTGGTTGAGGGCAATCTGGAGTATGTGGTTGAGAAAATATTAGATTCTCGTTTTTCTAGACGGAAACTCCAGTATTTGGTTAAATGGAGAGGTTATGGTCAGGAAGACAATTCTTGGGTGTTTGCTTCGGACATCCATGCTAGGAGACTTATCCGTGCGTATCATAGAACTCATCCTGACCGACCTGGTTGCTCAAATGAGGGTTCGGTGACCCCTCCTCAAGGGGGGGTACTGTTGTGAATGGGTTTGAGATGAGTTCTGAGCAGAGGCTCCCTCTGGTGGTTACAAGCGGTGCTAGTCTGTCCAGTGAAGATTGTGAGGACTGGGAATCAGGTGTTACTGACTGGTCTTATATAAGGGAGTCACCTTCCCATCAGGGTTGCCGGTGATCAATTGTTCTGGTCTGAATCCTTTATTCCAGTTTCCCTTGTAGCCTGCTGTGTCGTGTCTGCATCTCCTGCTAACAGATTTTCTTCTTTTGTGTTTGTGCTATATTTTTGCATTTTGTCCTGCACTTCTGTGGGGGCCTTCAGGGTCCCCTCCGGGGGCTTCTGCCCTCTCAGTTTTGTTCAGCCACTGATGTTTGTACTTTTGCTTTTTCCAGTTTTTTCAGTGGCTGCTGTTTTGATTTTGTTACACCAGAGAACTAATTTAGGTGGAAGAGGTCGTGTGATCTCAGGTGTTTTTGAAATTAGTAGAGTTGGTGCCTTTCAGGTTTTCTGGGATTGCAGTAAGTACCCTTCCTATCCTTTTCTATTTAGTTAGTTTGGGCCCCAGCGTTTGCTCATACTATTTTCTTTCTGTGTCAGTATTTCATCTTGTCTAACCGCCATTTCATGTTTGGGGGCTTTCTATTATCTTTGGGGTTCTGCTCCGGGGCAGATAGCTTTCCTATTTCTATCTTTAGGTGTAGTTAGTTTCTCAGGCTGTGACGAGGCGTCTAGGACCAACGTAGGAACGCTCCACGGCTGCCTCTAATTGTGGTGGTTAGTCAGGGTACTGCAATCTCTTAGATTCCAACTGCTCTGGTGTATTGCCTTTTTTACCTGCACTCCTCAGCTACCGAAACATAACAGTTAACCATGTCATTTCATGTAGTTTGATATATGGTTTTCACTAACAATTACATGAGTGTATGGATGCAAAATTTCAGACATGTAGGGGTTAATTAAAGGTGTAAATTCGTTGAATTTTTGTCAACGAATTTACACCTTTAATTAACCCCTACATGTGTGAAATTTTGCACACATACACTCAAGTAATTGTTAATGAAAACCATATATCAAACTACATGAAATGACATGGTTAACTGTATGTAAACCATGAGTCATTTCATGTCGGGTGATTCTGTAATTTCACAAAAGCCGGCAATTGAATTAGAAGATGGCGACCAGTTTTCCTGCTACAGTTTTCGCTCTGTGCATTTTTCTAGCAATTTTTTTGCTCCTCTGACTCTGCAAACTCTTTCCCCATTATCCTGAGGTGTTTCCCCTCCATTTTATTCATTATACAGCACTGTAGTGGTCATTTTGTAATTTCGATTTTTTTTCTCCCATTGACTTGCATTGATATCGGAAATCGGAAATTCCAATATTTTTCCAATATCGGAATTCCGATACGATTTCGGGCAATATTGCTCATCCCTAATTATAAACTTGTGTGAAGTACTTGGGGGTTCAAAGTGCTCACCACAGACTAGATAAGTTCCTTAGGGGTATATAACCAAAATGCTATCACCCACATCCAACTTAAAATTAGAAAATGAGTGAATCGCAAAAACACAAGAACCATAAAATAATTGTAAATTAAAATTATTTATTATATATGTTTATTAGAATATTCTATTAACCCCTTAATGTCCACTGACGTGCAGAGTCCGTCATGGCAAGGTGCCAGTTCCGGCACCAGGACGGACTCTGCACGTCATGCCTTTGATCTACCACTGCGTGTAAACACGCAGTGGTAGATCAGTGCCGACAGCTGTCACAGACAGCTGACAGGCACGGCAAGCGGTGCGGGGACCTTTGCCGTCGGTCCCCGCACCCACAGCGCTGTGATTGGTCAGTCAATCTGACTGACCAAACACAGCAGCGATCGTGCAGGAGAAGCTGAAATTTCAGCTTCCCCAGCGCGATCAGTGCAGGAGCCGGCGCTGCAGTGGCCAGGCTTCCTGCACTGACAGCCAGGAGCGGAGCCCCCACCGCCCCTGGCTGTTAACCCCCTGACTGCTGCGATCGCAGAGCTCAGGGGGGGAGGCAGAGGGTCGGGAGCTCCCTCTGCCTCAGATCAGCGCCACCGCAATGTATTTGCAGGGCCTGATCTCTGCCTTGATGACCCGGGGGTTGTCATAACAACCTCCGGGTCATCTAGCTACGGGAAGCTGCTGTGATCATGTCACAGCAGCTTTCCCCATAGATACAATGCATTGCAATGCCAGAGCATTGCAATGCATTGTAACTGCAATAAAAAGTAAAAAAAAGTGAAAGTCCCATAAAGGGACAAGTTAAAAAAAATCATTTTTTTAAAAAAATTGTAAAAAAAATATTAAAAAATAATTTTAAAAAAATCCCCTAAAAAATACACATTTTTATGTAATAAAAAAATAAAAAACAAAAAACATACACATGTTAGGTATCGCCACGTCCATAAAAATCCCATCTATAAAAGCGTAACCCTAGTTAACCCCTTCAGTGAAAGCCGTAAAAAAAAAACACAAAAAAGTAGTAAATTATACTTTTTCCAAGCGGTATCATTATACCGCTTGGAAAAAGTGCAATAACACGCGATCAAAAAGTCAGATATAAATAATCATGGTACCGCTGAAAACGTCATCTTGTCCCGCAAAAAAACAAGCTGCTATACAGCATCATCAGCGAAAAAATAAAAAAGTTATAGCTCGCGGAATAAACTGATGCAAAAATAATTATTTTTTCTATAAAATTTTTTATTGTGTAAAAAATGCCAAAACATAAAAAAAAATATATAAATGAGGAATCGCCTAACCGTAGTGACCCGAAGAATAAAGCTGCTTTATCAATTTTACCAAACACGGAACGGAGGAAAAAAAAAACAATTCCTGAATTGCTGGTTTTTGTTCATTCTGATTCCACAAAAATCGGAATAGGAAACGATCAAAAAACGTTATGTGCCTGAATATGGTACCAATAAAAACGTCAGCTCGTCCCGCAAAAAATAAGCCCATAGATAACTCTGTCGGCCGAAATATGGAAAAATTATAGCTCTCAAAATACGGCGATGCAAAAATTTCTTACAAAAAATTATTCCAAAAAAAAGCATCTTTTAGTGTGTGACAGAAGCTAACATGAAAAAAGAGTATAAATTTGGTATCGCTGTAATCGCACCAATCCGAGGAATAAAGTCGCCTAATCACTAATACCGCACGAGGAACGGCGCAAAAAAGAAAACCAATTCTTCACCTTTTGTGGATTTGTTCATTGTGCCTCCCAAAGATCGCAGTAAGGCGATCACAGTGGTTCCCCCCCACATATGGGGTATCAGCGTACTCAGGACAAAATGCACAATAGCTTTTGGGGTCCTATTTCTCCTGTTACCCTTAGAAAAATAAAAATTTGGGGCAAAAAGATTATTTTTGTGGAAAAAAATATGATATTTTTATTTCACGGCTCTACGTTATAAACTTCTGTGAAGCCCTTGGGGTTCAAAGTGCTCACCACACATCTAGATAAGTTCCTTGGGGGGGTCTAGTTTCCAAAATGGAGTCACTTGTGGGGGGTTTCTACTGTTTAGGCACATCAGGGGCTTTCCAAACGTGACATGACACCCGCAGACCATTCCATCAAAATCTGCATTTAAAAACGGTGCTCCTTCCCTTCCGAGCTCTGCCATGCGTCAAAATAGTGGTTCCCCCCCACATATGGGATATCAGCGTACTCAGGACAAATTGCACAATAGCTTTTGGGGTCCTATTTCTCCTGTTACCCTTATAAAAATAAAATTTGGGGCAAAAAGATTATTTTTGTGGAAAAAAATATGATATTTTTATTTTCACGGCTCTACGTTATAAACTTCTGTGAAGCACTTGGGGGTTCAAAGTGCTCACCACACATCTAGATAAGTTCCTTGGGGGGTCTAGTTTCCAAAATGGAGTCACTTGTGGGGGGTTTCTACTGTTTAGGCACATCAGGGGCTTTCCAAACGTGACATGACACCCGCAGACCATTCCATCAAAATCTGCATTTGAAAAAGGCGCTCCTTCTCTTTCCAGCTCTGCCATGCGTCAAAATAGTGGTTTACCCCCACATATGGGTATCAGCGTACTCAGGACAAATTGCACAATAACTTTTGGGGTCCTTTTACCCCTTTGGAAAATAACAATTGGGGGTGGAAAGATCATTTTTGTGGAAAAGATATGATTTTTTAATTTTACTGCTCTACATTATAACCTTCTGTGAAGCCCTTGGGGGTTCAAAGCTTTCACCACACATCTAGATAAGTTCCTTGGGGGGTCTAGTTTCCAAAATGGGGTCACTTGTGGGGGGTTTCCACTGTTTAGGCACACAGGGACTCTCCAAATGCGACATGGCGTCCAATTCTCAATTCCAGCCAAAAAAGTCAAATGGCGCTGCTTCCCTTCCAAGCTCTGCCATGCGCCCAAATAGTGGTTTACCCCCACATATGCGGTATAAGCGTACTCAGGACAAATTGCACAATAACTTTTGGGGTCCTTTTACCCTTTGGAAAATAAAAATTGGGGGTGGAAAGATCATTTTAGTGGAAAAGATATGATTTTTTAATTTTACAGCTCTACGTTATAACCTTCTGTGAAGCCCTTGGGGTTCAAAGCTCTCACCACACATCTAGATAAGTTCCTTGGGGGGTCTAGTTTCCAAAATGGGGTTACTTGTGGGGGGTTTCCACTGTTTAGGCACACAGGGGCTCTCCAAATACGACATGGCGTCCAATCTCAATTCCAGCTAAAAAAGTCAAATGGCGCTGCTTCCCTTCCGAGCTCTGCCATGCACCCAAATAGTGGTTTACCCCACATATGGGGTATCAGCGTACTCAGGACTAATTGCACAATAACATTTGGGGTCCTTTTATCCTTTGGAAAATAAAAATTGGGATGAAAAGATAATTTTTGTGGAAAAAATATGATTTTTTAATTTTACGGCTCTACGTTATAACCTTCTGTGAAGCCCTTGGGGTTCAAAGCTCTCACTACACATTTAGATAAGTTACTTGGGGGGTCTAGTTTCCAAAATGGGGTCACTTGTGGGGGGTTTCCACTGTTTAGGCACACAGGGACTCTCCAAATGCGACATGGCGTCCAATCTCAATTCCAGCCAAAAAAGTCAAATGGCGCTGCTTCCCTTCCGAGCTCTGCCATGCGCCCAAATAGTGGTTTACCCCCACACATGGGGTATCGCTGTACTCAGGAGAAATTGTACAACAAATATTGTGGTTCATTTTCTACTGATACCCTTGACAAAATTTTAAAAAATTGTGTCGAAAGAAAAATTTTGGGAAAAAAAGTTAAATGTTAATTTTTTCCTTCCACATTGCTTCAATTCTTGTGAAGTACCTAAAGGGTTAATAAACTTCTTGAATGTGGCTTTGAACACGTTGAGGGGTGCAGTTTTTAGAATGGTGTCACTTTTGTGTATTTTCTGTCATATTGACCCCTCAATTCACTTCAAATGTGAGGTGGCCCCTAAAAAAAATGATTTTGTAAATTTTGTTGGAAAAATGAGAAATTGCTGGTCAACTTTTAACACTTATAACTTCCTAACAAAAAAAAATTTTGGTTCCAAAATTGTGCTGATGTAAAGTAGACATGTGGGAAATGTTATTTATTAACTAATTTTTGTGACATATCTCTCTGATTTAATGGCATAAAAATTAAAAGTTTGAAAATTGCAAAATTTTCAAAATTTTTGCCATATTTCCATTTTTTTCATAAATAAACGCAAGTTATATTGAAGAAATTTTACCACTATCATGAAGTACAATATGTCTCGAGTAGTGTTGAGCGTATTGCTCGATATCTAAAAATATCGTATCGAAATTGTATCGCCGGTAGCACTAAATATCGTCGATATCCGATTTCGATTAACGGAAGTCCCATGTAAGTCTATGGGAACAAAATATCGAAATTAAAAAAAACCATTCTTGCCTTGTTGGTTAATTGTACATGAAGGAAAACAACAAAGACTAATGTAGAATGTATTGGGGGAGGTTGAGGAGACAATAAAGGCATACATGTTTAACCCAATGCATTGGAATAGCATTCATATATTTTTTTTTGGAAATACGTTTGGATTGACTAACAAATTGACAATGTTGTTAACCTTTTTTTATTTTGGCAAATATGTATGTTTCACAACTTCCATGCTCTTCACCTTTTTAACTTTTGCCAGTGCCACACTTTCTCCTTCATAATCTTCAGCAGCAGCATCATCTTTCTCATCAAATTATTCTTCATCTTCACCTTCTTAATTTCTTCTTAAACTTCTTGCTATTCATGTTTTTGTTTACATTACTCATATTGTTATTATTAAACTAATTAATCTTCTTCATATTCAAATTCTTCATCTTCTTCCTCTTCATCTTCTTCATCATATTCTTATTTGTGACAGAGATTCCTGTACTTGTAATCTGTAAAAGTATGAATTGTTCATCCTTCCGTTCTTGCTGTCACAAAAGATTTAAATTACAACAGTATTTGTCCGTGTTCAGTTTAGCCTGCAGCAGCAGGCATTTTCCAGGGGCACCACGAGGAGGAACGGACTCACCCCCATACACTGCTTAGTCTTCTTCTGCTTAGAATTTAGAGCATATATTTTGCTCTTCATTTTGGTCTTATACTTAATGTTCTTCTGCTTTTTGATCTTTTGCTTATTGTTCTTCTGTCTCTTGTTCTGTATCTTGTAGTTTGTCTTAACCTTCTTTGTCCTGTTGGTGATCTTCTTCTTGGTAATCTTTTATTTTTTCTTTGTGATGGTGTTCAGGCTGGTTGGCTTCATGCTCGTCGTCCTTGTTGTTGTCATCTTCTTCTGGGTGGTCTTTAATGTCGTCTAATTTCCGAGAAACAGCTGACGTTACTGGAACCCTGACGGGTATCAGATGGAGCAAGAGACAATGGAAGTAACGAGGACCAGCTGACTGTGCTGGACCCCGGACGGGTAGCAGAAGGAAAAAGAGGCATGTACACAACCGGAGTACCAGCTGGACCGTTACTGTGACACGGTTACTAAGCAGGAGGTACCTGTGCTCCAAAGCACTACCAAGGACCAGCAGACGTTGCTGGAACTCGGATACGGAGATGGAGGCACCTAGGCCAAAGGCACTGGGGAGAACCACTTGACGGTACTGGACCCCGGACGGGTAGCAGAAGGAAAAGAGGCAATGTCACAACCGAGTACCAGCTGACGTTACTGTGACACGGTTACTAAGCAGGAGGTACCTGTGCTCCAAAGCACTACCAAGGACCAGCAGACGTTGCTGGAACTCGGATATGGAGATGGAGGCACCTAGGCCAAAGGCACTGGGGAGAACCACTTGACGGTACTGGACCCCGGACGGGTAGAAGAACGCACCCATGAAAATGTAAGTTGACAGGACGCAAGCCGTCCGCAGTTACAGAATCACACAGTCCTACAGTGGGTGCTTATCCTATTGTCACAATGGAAACCGCCTTTATTTACATATCCCACAGCACACATAGGAATCACCTAAACTGCAGGCACCATAGAGTCGGCTAACCCGACTGCAACACGACAGCACAACTTATTGGAGGATAATTGACGTTCACACTGCCAGGAAACAGCTGTCGTGCTGTAACCAGGCTGGCCAGGAGTCAGTACCCCTGCCAATTACTTACGAGCAACAAATGGCGGTGTTGTAGCCCAGGGAGTAGAGTTCAGGTGGTAGAAAGATGAACATAACCGGAGACATGGAAAACGTTGCCAAACAGTTATTTAATCTGAAAACGGACAGGCAAATTCAGGTGAGATCCATGCCTTGTTCATTTTCAGAAAAGTAAGCCGGTCTACATTCTCTGAGGATAGTCGCATGCGACGGTCTGTTACTACACCACCTGCAGCACTAAAGACACGCTCAGATAATACACTGGCAGCAGGGCAAGCCAGCACCTCCAATGCATACTGGCTAAGCTCTGGGGCCATGTATCCAACTTAGAGACCCAAAATTTGAAAGGGGAAGAGGCATCTGGGAGTACACTTAGAGGGAAAGCCAAGTAGTCTGTCACCATCTTACGGAAACGTTTCTTCCTGGTGACTGGAGCCGTCTCGGATGGTGTAGACCTTGCTGGCGCTGTCACAAAACTTTGCCACATTTGTAACATACAGTTCTTGCCCTGTGCAGAGGCGCTGCTTCTGCTCCCTCTTGTTGTAGAGGTGTCTACACTGCCTCGACGCACAGAGCTGCTTTGTAAAGCAGTAGCAGCAGCAGCAGCAGCAGCATCTCTCTCGGCTGGAATGTACAACAGTATGGATTGCACCAGTGTGTCTTGGTACTCCTGCATTTTACGGTCCCGGTTCACCGGTGTGATGAGGGTTTGTAAGTTGTCCCGGTAGCGAGGGTCTAGGAGGGTGTACACCCAATAATCTGACGTGCTGAGAATGTGGGCGATGCGGCGGTCGTTTCTTAGGCACTGAAGCATGAAATAAACCATGTGCTGCAGACTCCCAACTGGCCAACAAGGGCTGTCCTCTGGAAGAGGCGTCATCTCTGTCTCCTCGGCATCACCCCACCCTCGCTCTACATACTGACTACAGCGTTGTGTACCTTCCTCTGTAGGGATTTCTTCCTCCTCCATTGACTCCTCCTCCTCCTCATCCTCCTCACAAAGTGAGCCCTGCCCAGCCCTTTGTGAGGAACCACGTTGCGCTGACTGTCCTGAAGGTAATTGAATTTGTGACTCCTCATCCTCCACCTCTTCCAAAACCTCTTCCTTTAGTGCTTTCAGTGATTTCTGAAGCAGGCAGATAAGGGGGACAGTCATGCTGACTAGTGCATCATCTGCACTCGCCATCCGCGTTGAGACATCAAACGCACGCAAAACGTCGCAGATGTCCTTCATAGAGGCCCACTCAGTAGTGGTGAAGTGTGAACGGCGCAAATTGCGAGTTGATTGCGCCTGTTGCAGCTGATACTCCATTACTGCTGGCTGCTGCTCACACAACCGCTCCAACATATGTAACGTGGAATTCCACCTGGTGGGTACGTCACATATGATGCGATGTTCAGGAAGGCGAAATCTGACTTGCAGAGCTGCAATGCGCGATCTGGCCATGCTGGAACGTTGCAAGTGAGCGCACTCTAGGCGGACCTTGTGCAGCAGTGCATCAAGATCCGGATAGTCCCTCAAAAAACTCTGCACGACCAAGTTGAGCACATGTGCCAGACATGGTATGTGAGTGAGGTTGCCAAGGCCCAGAACTGCCACCAGATTTCGGCCATTGTCACACACTACCAAGCCTGGCTGCAGATTAGCTGACAAAAACCACACGTGGCTCTCCTGCTTGATGGCATCCCAGAGCTCCTGCGCTGTGTGGCTTCGATTCCCATGGGAATTAATTTCAGGACGGCCTGTTGACGTTTGGCCACGGCTGTGCTCATATCGGTCGCAACAGGTAAGCGTTCACGGGTCCATGTGGAGGTATACCGTGACGGCTCGTGCAGCGATGATTCTGAGGAACTGGAGTAGGAGGAGGAATCAATGTGCACAGACTGGATTCCTGCAATCCTGGGAGTTGGCAGAACACGTACAGCGCCACTGGCAAGATCTGTACCCGGCTCCACAACATTGACCCAATGGGCAGTGAGGGAAAGGTATCGTCCCTGGCCATGGGTACTGGTCCACGCATCGGTGGTCAGGTGGACCTGCTACTGACGGCGTTTAGTAGCGCATGTTTAATGTTTCCCTCGACATGTTTTTGCAGAGCAGGGACAGCTTGCCTGCTGAAATAAAATCGGCTTGGCACATTATATTGTGGGACTGCCAATGCCATAAAGTTCCTGAAACTGTCAGTCTCCACCAGCCTGAATGACAGCATTTCAAGGGACAGGAGTTTTGCAAGGCCAGCATTCAGAGCCTGTGCTCGTGGATGGTTTGCCGAGTATGGCCGTCTTTTATCCCATGCCTGTGTTACCGATGGCTGTTTTTTGTACTGGGAGTGTGACGATGACTGTGAACTTGCTGCAGTGGGTGGAATAACAGTTTGTCTATGGACAACAGTGACAGTGTGAGGAAGCCAAAACAGGTGTGTGAGAGCTGGAGGTAGAGGCTCGAACATGACGTAAAGATGTAGGTGCTGCTGTAGGTTGGCCTACATCTCCAGTGTGTCTTTGTAACTCAGCTACGTGCTTTGTCCGTACATGTGTCCACATATTTGTGGTATTCAGGTTCCTGATATTTTTACCTCTTTTAACTTTTTGCTTACACAGATTGCATTGAACATAGCAAATATTATCTACAAGTCTGTCAAAAAAGGACCACGCAGTGCAAGTCATGGGAGCGCCAATTTTGACATTTCTAAGAGAACTGCTCCCAACAGGTGCCAAACTGGAGGCTACAGGCAAGCGAGTCTGCAGCCTACCTCTCCCTCCTCTTTGTACCGTTGGGACAATCTCTTCCTCAGAGCTGCTCCCACCACCTTGCTGTTGCTCATGCCATGTTGGGTCTCGGACTTCATCATCTCCACTACCCTCTTCCAACACCTGCTGCTGTTGGATGGTCTGGGCAGCACCATGCTCCACAAAACCTGGCACCTGAGTCTCATCATCATCATAAGATGCGTTCTGCGGTGTGCTGTCCATCGGCACTGGCTCACCCGCCTCTTCAGATTGAGAGAGACACAGCTGTTGCGCATCACTGCATACTCCCTCTTCTTCAAATTGCAGAATGCTGCTTGCCTGTGCCCGTGTTTGCGAGCCAACAGATTCTGAGAACAGAAGCAGAGACTCAGCTGGCTCCTGTACAGAACTCTCTGACTGCCTTGGCAATTTGACAGGCGGTGAACAGACAGATGGTTGCTCAACAGTGTTGTGTTCCTGAGAGGAGGTGGAAGGAATTGAAGTCGATGCATTGGCTGCCATCCAACCAACAACGGCTTCAATTTGTTCTTCCCGCAGCAGGGGGGCACGCCGAGCTCCTACCAAAGTGCGCATTAAGGAACGCTCACGGGGATAAATGGTGGATGCTGTGTCACTGAGGGCGGCAGCAGACACAGAATCCCCACGTCCTCTCCCTGCTGAAACTCCACGGCCACGACCACGTGCCTTACTCACTGACTTCTTCATCTTGGTAGATTGATAAAGAAAGTCAGAAAAGTTATAAGGCCTAAGTGTGGTTATTACGCAGAGACTGAAGTGAACACTGAAACACAACTGTTCACAAATCACAATCTGTGAAAGGCTACTCCTTTGTCTACTTCTATAGTGTTTGCAACCAATGTATTGGATACGGATGGAAGCGCGTCACACTAATAGTTAAATTGCATGGAGCAGCAAGAATTACACTGAAGGAAAAAAAAAGAGTCTGTGAGTGACAGGTGCAGATGCCTACAGACAGCGTTGCATGCAGAGCAAACTGCAGCGTCACCTGCACTCACACACACCTTGCAGAGCTGTTAAAACAACACTGCAGGCAAAAGGAAGCTTTACACAGCGGTTGGCGCTAGCCTGCCTACAGCACAGTACACTAAATCGCAATCTCTAACTGTCCCTCAGAGTCAGCACAGCAGCGTTCTGTCCCTTACTGAATTCACAGCACAGTGACGCTAAAATGGCGGCGGCGCCTTTTATAGTGCATTCTGACATCATTTCAGCATCCAATCACAGCCATGCCATTAGTTAACATGACCGCAGCAGTACAGGATGTGCCCACACTTCTTAGGATTCCTTATTGGCTGAATAAAATCACATTGCCTCGCAAATAATTATGGGAACTTCCGATTCCGGTATTCGATAAGACGAAAATATCGAAACGAATTATCGAAAGGCCGATAGAGCTAATATCGGCCGATAGCCGATATTTGCATTATCGTATCGCTCAACACTAGTCTCGAGAAAACAATCTCAGAATCGCCAAGATCCGTTGAAGCGTTCCAGAGTTATAACCTCATAAAGAGACAGTGGTCAGAATTGTAAAAATTGGCCTGGTCTTTAACCTACAAAATGGCTTGGTCGTTAAGGGGTTAAAATGGCAATAGCTATTATTAAAAAATAAATAAACAATAAAGAGAAACTACATATTTAGAGACATCATTATACACAGTAAAAATTCATTAATTAGGTGCTGCTTCATTCATAATACATTGCTGGAGGAAAACGCGATGAATAACAAAGCGCAAATGACCTTTGTTAACCTCCTCCCTCAATTCAACAAAAAAGGTCTCATACCAGAATACTGAGAGACTCAAAAGTGCTGACGTTAATATCACCCTCTTTTAAGTTAAATAAATGCAGAAACCGACTATAAAGTCTGCGCTCTGATCACAGAAAAGAGGATGGCAGTTTACCAAAAAATAGCGCACCAAACAGATATATTAAGACTTACATGTGCGATGTCCACAATTGTAGTTTCTCGACCCCGATGCGCGTTTCGTCCACACTTCCTCAGGGGGCGTGTCGGGGTAGAGAGACTAGTGGTTTAAATAGTACCTCACAGCCAATCGCACGTTCAAAGACATCGCACGTATCATCCTGGTTGTAACAGAGCATAATGCGGCGCACACCGGACCCACGATTCAGTCTATTGAATAGACGCGTCACCTCCGGTCTTATGGATTGCGAAGCATTCAGGCGTCATGACAACAGACGCCGAGTGCGATCGCAATTCCATTTCGTTGCCGGAGATGACAGGTCAGACCGATCATGAGAACAGAGCGCACACAGCTCCAACAGCCACAGAGAGAAATACAATGCAATTTATATCCAATATTTTACACCATATATATAAAGTGCTAGGTGCCAAAAGAATTTTCTATACACGTGTAAATATATTTCATAAAGCTGCAAATAATTATAGTGAAAAAAATAAAAATATACATCATTTAATATAAGTGAAAAATTAATAATAAATTACCACAAAACAGTGAATAATATATATATATATATAATATAATTCCAAATAAAATAATTACAACTTCACAAATATCCGTTTAAGCTAATAACATTATAAGTGCAAAATATAAAAATTAAATATAATTATTATAGACAATTATATTCGTGCAATTTAACAAATATGACCCAAAACCATTAACAATATATACTACTCCCTAACAAAAAAATAATAATATAAATATACATTTTATTCATTAAAATATAAAATATTACAATCCTTTTAGTTGCATGTATCAATATCTTCCAAAAATTGTGCCAAAAAGAATGTATATCCATGATGCCGCTTCGATCTTCAAATTTTGTTGTATGTAGCAGAGCAGATTAGTAAATAATGACAGTCATCCAGGCTGATAATAAAGAAATAATAATTAATATACATATAAAAGCGAAATAAAAACGAAATAAAAACCCTCTACCCCTAAAAAATAACCCACAAGGTTTATAAAAAAGCACTAAAACCAAAATTTTCATTGAGCCCAAAAGGGGCTATGCTACCCAATCTGTAAATCCATTTGCTCTCCAATTTAGCCAAATTTTTGGCTAAATCACCTCCTCTGGATCCCAACCGTACCATGTCAATGCCTTTGATTTTTAAAAGGCTCGAGTTACTATTGTGTTTTTCAAAAAAATGTCGTGGAATGGTTTTTAAAGTGGCAATGTCTTCAACTCCACCACTTTTCTCTATGTCCCGTACATGTTCTCTTGCCCGTATTCTCAATTCTCGAGTTGTAAGCCCAATGTATATCTTTCCACACGGACATTCAGCGCAATAAACAAAACCTTTTGTAGAACACGTGATATCATAGATCATAGAATCATAGAATCATAGAATGGTAGAGTTGGAAGGGACCTCCTGGGCCTTCTGGTCCAACCCCCTGCTCAAAGCAGGATTCTCTAAATCATCCCAGACAGATGTCTGTCCAGCCTCTGTTTGAAGACTTCCATTGAAGGAGAACTCACCACCTCTCGTGGCAGCCTGTTCCACTCATTGATCACCCTAACTGTCAAAAAGTTTTTTCTAATATCTAATCTGTGTCTCCTCCCATTCAGTTTCATCCCATTGCTTCTAGTCTTTCCTTGTGCAAATGAGAATAAAGATGATCCTTCTACAATGTGACAGCCCTTGAGATATTTGTAGACAGCTATTAAGTCTCCTCTCAGTCTTCTTTTTTGCAAGCTAAACATTCCCAAATCCTGCAACCGTTCCTCATAGGACATGGTTTGCAGACCGGTCACCATTCTGGTGGCTCTTCTCTGAACTTGCTCCAGTTTGTTGATGTCTTTTTTAAAATGTGGTGCCCAAAACTGGACACAGTATTCCAGATGAGGTCTGACCAAAGAGGAGTAGAGGGCAATAATGACCTCACGTGATCTAGACTGTATGCTTCTGTTGATACATCCTAGAATTGCATTTGCCTTTTTTGCTGCTGCATCACACTGTTGACTCATGTTAAGTCTGTGATCAATTAGTATACCCAAGTCTTTTTCACATGTGCTGTTACTTAGCCCTATTCCTCCCATTTTGTATATGCTTTTTTCATTTTTATTGCCCAGATGTAGTACTTTGCATTTTTCCCTGTTAAAATCCATTCTGTTAGTTGCTGCCCACTGCTCCAGTTTATGTATATCTTTTTGAATCCTCTCTCTCTGTTCTCTAGTATTAGCTACCCCTCCTAGCTTTGTGTCATCAGCAAATTTGATCAGTTTACCCTCAATTCCTTCATCTAAATCATTGATAAAGATGTTGAACAATACAGGGCCCAAAACAGAGCCTTGTGGTACCCCACTTATGTTGTTTTATAGTATAGACATGATCTCCCATGGCATTAGAGAATGTTTTACTTTTAACCATATTGCAACAGCCCTTACAATGACCACAGGGATAAAAGCCTTTTAGATCAAGCCAGGTTTCCTTTCCCTTTTTTTTAGGTTCATAATGACTATGTACCAAAATATCTTTAAGATTTTTGGATCTCCTAGCTGTGATCAATGGAGAAGATGAAAGACATTTTTTTAAAATGGGATCTGTTAGGAGGACTTGCCAATGTTTTTGAATTATTGAACAAAATTCAGGCCATTGATTACTGTATGTGGTAATAAGACGAGTCTGATTACCAGCCTCCCCATCTTTTATTTGATTTTTATACAAAAGTTCATTCCTGGAAATATTTCTCGCTTTTTGATATCCTCGACGAATACAATTTCTGCTATATCCCCTGTTTTTAAATCTTCTACTAAGCTCCCTTGATTGTTGCTCAAACGATATTTGATCTGAGCATATACGTCTGGCACGGAAAAACTGTCCTGTTGGAATGCCACGTATAACTGCGGGAAGATGAGAGGATGTCGCATGAAGAAGTGTATTTGTCGCGGTTGGTTTCCTAAAAATATTTGTAGATATATTTCCACTAGGAAGGGTATTGATTTGTATATTGAGGAAATCTAAGTTCCTCCCCGCCTTATACGTCAGCTTAATATTAAAATCGTTTTTGTTCAATTCAGTAATGAGCAAATCTAATTCCTGTATAGTACCCTCCCAAATAAACCACACATCATCGATGTAACGCATTCATTGATGCACATTTTCAATCCCCACAGCAGGATTGCTTGTAAATATTTCCCTTTCCCATGCGCCCAAAAATAAATTCGCATAAGAGGGCGCACAGGAAGCACCCATGGCAGTACCCTGCTTCTGGACATAAATTTTATTATTAAAAATAAAACTGTTATGAGTAAGTATAAATTCCAAAAGCACTAACAGTAAATCAATTAGATCAGGGTCCAAATTGCTGTTTTTAAGAAACCATGAGGTGGCAGCCAGCCCATCTTTATGTCTAATGGAAGTATATAAGGATTCAACATCCACGGTTACCATTATCATATCATCAGATAAGAACAGATTGTCCAATCTTCTTAAAGCCGCTGTTGTGTCCTTAATGTATGAGGGTAAACTGGCCACTAGAGGTTTTAAAAAGTGATCAATAGTGTCACATATAATCTCGCACAGGCCTTCATTGCCCGACACAATAGGTCTTCCCGGCGGGTTTAGGGGATCTTTGTGAAGTTTAGGGAGCAAATAAAATGTCGGAAGTTTGGGAGCCAATTTAACTACTTCCAATAATTTTTTAGGAATGATTCCTTTTGATACGGCATCCTCTAAAATATCAATAAGTTCTTTTTGATATCCAGGAAGTGGGTTTGATGGTACTCTACGATAACAGGTAATATCATTTAAAAGTTTGTAAGCCTGTTCCTCGTATAAAATGTTTGGCCAGATTACGAGGTTTCCCCCTTTATCAGCGGCTTTAAAAACAACATCTTCCCAGTCTTGCATTTCCCTCAAAGCTTTATGTTGATCCATTGTTATAATTTAATAATTTAACAATGGATCAACATAAAGCTTTGAGGGAAATGCAAGACTGGGAAGATGTTGTTTTTAAAGCCGCTGATAAAGGGGGAAACCTCGTAATTGGCCAAACATTTTATACGAGGAACAGGCTTACAAACTTTTAAATGATATTACCTGTTATCGTAGAGTACCATCAAACCCACTTCCTGGATATCAAAAAGAACTTATTGATATTTTAGAGGATGCCATATCAAAAGGAATCATTCCTAAAAAATTATTGGAAGTAGTAGTTAAATTGGCTCCCAAACTTCCAACATTTTATTTGCTCCCTAAACTTCACAAAGATCCCCTAAACCCGCCGGGAAGACCTATTGTGTCGGGCAATGAAGGCCTGTGCGAGATTATATGTGACACTATTGATCACTTTTTAAAACCTCTAGTGGCCAGTTTACCCTCATACATTAAGGACACAACGGCGGCTTTAAGAAGATTGGACAATCTGTTCTTATCTGATGATATGATAATGGTAACCGTGGATGTTGAATCCTTATATACTTCCATTAGACATAAAGATGGGCTGGCTGCCACCTCATGGTTTCTTAAAAACAGCAATTTGGACCCTGATCTAATTGATTTACTGTTAGTGCTTTTGGAATTTATACTTACTCATAAGTTTTATTTTTAATAATAAAATTTATGTCCAGAAGCAGGGTACTGCCATGGGTGCTTCCTGTGCGCCCTCTTATGCAAATTTATTTTTGGGCGCATGGGAAAGGGAAATATTTACAAGCAATCCTGCTGTGGGGATTGAAAATGTGCATCAATGGATGCGTTACATCAATGATGTGTGGTTTATTTGGGAGGGTACTATACAGGAATTAGATTTGCTCATTACTGAATTGAACAAAAACGATTTTAATATTAAGCTGACGTATAAGGCGGGGAGGAACTTAGATTTCCTCGATATACAAATCAATACCCTTCCTAGTGGAAATATATCTACAAATATTTTTAGGAAACCAACCGCGACAAATACACTTCTTCATGCGACATCCTCTCATCTTCCGCAGTTATACGTGGCATTCCAACAGGACAGTTTTTCCGTGCCAGACGTATATGCTCAGATCAAATATCGTTTGAGCAACAATCAAGGGAGCTTAGTAGAAGATTTAACAACAGGGGATATAGCAGAAATTGTATTCGTCGAGGATATCAAAAAGCGAGAAATATTTCCAGGAATGAACTTTTGTATAAAAATCAAATAAAAGATGGGGAGGCTGGTAATCAGACTCGTCTTATTACCACATACAGTAATCAATGGCCTGAATTTTGTTCAATAATTCAAAAACATTGGCAAGTCCTCCTAACAGATCCCATTTTAAAAAAATGTCTTTCATCTTCTCCATTGATCACAGCTAGGAGATCCAAAAATCTTAAAGATATTTTGGTACATAGTCATTATGAACCTAAAAAAAGGGAAAGGAAACCTGGCTTGATCTAAAAGGCTTTTATCCCTGTGGTCATTGTAAGGGCTGTTGCAATATGGTTAAAAGTAAAACATTCTCTAATGCCATGGGAGATCATGTCTATACTATAAAACAACATATCACGTGTTCTACAAAAGGTGTTGTTTATTGCGCTGAATGTCCGTGTGGAAAGATATACATTGGGCTTACAACTCGAGAATTGAGAATACGGGCAAGAGAACATGTACGGGACATAGAGAAAAGTGGTGGAGTTGAAGACATTGCCACTTTAAAAACCATTCCACGACATTTTTTTGAAAAACACAATAGTAACTCGAGCCTTTTAAAAATCAAAGGCATTGACATGGTACGGTTGGGATCCAGAGGAGGTGATTTAGCCAAAAATTTGGCTAAATTGGAGAGCAAATGGATTTACAGATTGGGTAGCATAGCCCCTTTTGGGCTCAATGAAAATTTTGGTTTTAGTGCTTTTTTATAAACCTTGTGGGTTATTTTTTAGGGGTAGAGGGTTTTTATTTCGTTTTTATTTCGCTTTTATATGTATATTAATTATTATTTCTTTATTATCAGCCTGGATGACTGTCATTATTTACTAATCTGCTCTGCTACATACAACAAAATTTGAAGATCGAAGCGGCATCATGGATATACATTCTTTTTGGCACAATTTTTGGAAGATATTGATACATGCAACTAAAAGGATTGTAATATTTTATATTTAATGAATAAAATGTATATTTATATTATTATTTTTTTGTTAGGGAGTAGTATATATTGTTAATGGTTTTGGGTCATATTTGTTAAATTGCACGAATATAATTGTCTATAATAATTATATTTAATTTTTATATTTTGCACTTATAATGTTATTAGCTTAAACGGATATTTGTGAAGTTGTAATTATTTTATTTGGAATTATATTATATATATATATATATATATATTATTCACTGTTTTGTGGTAATTTATTATTAATTTTTCACTTATATTAAATGATGTATATTTTTATTTTTTTCACTATAATTATTTGCAGCTTTATGAAATATATTTACACGTGTATAGAAAATTCTTTTGGCACCTAGCACTTTATATATATGGTGTAAAATATTGGATATAAATTGCATTGTATTTCTCTCTGTGGCTGTTGGAGCTGTGTGCGCTCTGTTCTCATGATCGGTCTGACCTGTCATCTCCGGCAACGAAATGGAATTGCGATCGCACTCGGCGTCTGTTGTCATGACGCCTGAGTGCTTCGCAATCCATAAGACCGGAGGTGACGCGTCTATTCAATAGACTGAATCGTGGGTCCGGTGTGCGCCGCATTATGCTCTGTTACAACCAGGATGATACGTGCGATGTCTTTGAACGTGCGATTGGCTGTGAGGTACTATTTAAACCACTAGTCTCTCTACCCCGACACGCCCCCTGAGGAAGTGTGGACGAAACGCGCGTCGGGGTCGAGAAACTACAATTGTGGACATCGCACATGTAAGTCTTAATATATCTGTTTGGTGCGCTATTTTTTGGTAAACTGCCATCCTCTTTTCTGTGATCAGAGCGCAGACTTTATAGTCGGTTTCTGCATTTATTTAACTTAAAAGAGGGTGATATTAACGTCAGCACTTTTGAGTCTCTCAGTATTCTGGTATGAGACCTATTTTGTTGAATTGAGGGAGGAGGTTAACAAAGGTCATTTGCGCTTTGTTATTCATCGCATTTTCCTCCAGCAATGTATTATGAATGAAGCAGCACCTAATTAATGAATTTTTACTGTGTATAATGATGTCTCTAAATATGTAGTTTCTCTTTATTGTTTATTTATTTTTTAATAATAGCTATTGCCATTTTAATAGAATATTCTAATAAACATATATAATAAATAATTTTAATTTACAATTATTTTATGGTTCTGGTGTTTTTGCGATTCACTCATTTTCTAATTTTAAGTTGGATGTGGGTGATAGCATTTTGGTTATATATTTATATTTAACACATTTTATTTGTGGATCTGTGGTTGATTTTACTAAGTTCCTTAGGGGGTCTAGTTTCCAAAATGGGGTCACTTGTGGGGGGTTTCCACTGTTTAGGCACATCTGGGGCACTGCAAGCGGAACATGACCCCCATCAACGTCTGTATTCCAAAACGTAATTACTTCCTTTCCAAGCCCTGCTATGCGCCCAGTTTCCCCCCCACATATGGGGTATCAGCGTGCTCAGGACAAATTGGACAACAACTTTTGGGGTCCAGTTTCCTTGGGAAAAATCAAAAATTTGGGACTAAAAAATAATTTTTGTGGAAAATTGTTTTTTTTTTTCACACCCAGGCATTATAAACTTTTGTGAAACACTTGGGGGTTCAAAGTGCTCACAACAGATCTAGATAAGTTCCATAGGGGGTCTAGTTTCCAAAATGGTGTCAATTGTGGGGGGTTTCCACTGTTTAGGTGCATCAGAGGCTCTCCAAACGCGACATGGCATCCAATCTCAATTCCAGCCAATTTTGGTTTGAAAAAGTGAAAAGGCGCTCCTTCCCTTACGAGCTCTGCCATGTGCCCAAACAGTGGTTTTCCCCCACATATGGGGTATCGTCGTACTCAGGAGAAATTGCACAACAACTTTATCTGTCCATTTTCTCCTTTTACCCTTGTGAAAATAAAAAAGTTTGTAAAGGATCATTTTTGTGACTAAAAAGTTAAATATTAGTTTTTTCCTTCCACGTTGCTTCACCTCTTGTGAAGCACCTGAAGGGTTAATAAACTTCCTGAATGTGGTTTTGAGTACCTTGAGGGGTGCAGTTTTTAGGATGGTGTCACTTTTGGGTATTTTCTGCCATATAGACCCTCAAAGTGACTTCAAATGTGAGGTGGTCCCTAAAAAAAAATGGCTTTGTAAATTTTGTTGTAAAAATGAGAAATCGCTGGTTAACTTTTAACATTTATAATTTCCTAACAAAAAAAATTTTGGTTCCAAAATTGTGCTGATGTAAAGTAGAATGTGGGAAATGTTATTTATTAAACTATTTTGTGTGACAAATTACTCTGTTTTAACCCCTTCATGACCCAGCCTATTTTGACCTTAAAGACCTGCCAATTTTTTGCAATTCTGACCAGTGTCCCTTTATGAGGTAATAACTCAGGAACTCTTCAATGGATCCTAGCGATTCTGAGACTGTTTTTTCGTGACATATTGGGCTTCATGTTAGTGGTAAATTTAGGTCGATAATTTTTGTGTTTATTTGTGAAAAAAATGAAAATTTGGCAAAAATTTAGAAAATTTTGTAATTTTCAAATTTTTAATTTTTATTCTGTTAAACCAGAGAGTTATGTGACACAAAATAGTTAATAAATAACATTTCCCACATGTTTACTTTACATCAGCACAATTTTGGGAACAACATTTTTTTTGTTAGGAAGTTATAAGGGTTAAAAGTTGACCAGCGATTTCTCATTTTTACAGCAAAATTTACAAAACCATTTTTTTAGGGACCACCTCACATTTGAAGTCACTTTGAGGGGTCTATATGGCAGAAAATACCCAAAAGTGACACCTTTATAAAAACTGCACCCCTTAAGCTACTCAAAACTACATTCAAGAAGATTATTAACCCTTCAGGTGCTTCACAGGAACTAAAGCAACGTGGAAGGAAAAAATGGACATTTTAATTTTTCCAACAAAAATTTTCTTTTAGCATCATTTTTTTCATTTTTACATGGGAAACAGGATAAAATGGATCCTAAAATTTGTTGGGCAATTTCTCCTGAGTACACAGATACCTCATATGTGGTCATAAACCACATAACCCCATTTTGGAAACTAGACCCCCTAAGGAACTTATCTAGATGCATAGTGAGCACTTTGAACCCCAGGTGCTTCACAAATTGATCCGTAAAAAAGAGAAAGCACTTTTTTTTCACAAAAATTTTCTTTTAGCCTCAGTTTTTTCATTTTCACATGGGCAACAGTATAAATTGGATCCTAAAATTTGTTGGGCAATTTCTCCTGAGTACACAGATACCTCATATGTGGTCATAAACCACTGTTTGGGCGCACAGCAGGGCTCAGAAGGGAAGGAGCGCCATTTGAGTTTTTGAATGGAAAATATGCTGGAATATTTAGCGGTTGCCATGTCGCATTTGGAGAGTCCCTGTGTGAATAAACATTGGAGCTCCCCCACAAGTGACCCCATTTTGGAAACTAGACCCCCTAAGGAACTTATCTAGATGCATAGTGAGCACTTTGAACCCCCTGGTGCTTCACAAATTGATCCGTAAAAAAAAGAAAGTACTTTTTTTTTACAAAAATGTTCTTTTAGCCTCAATTTTTTCATTTTCACATGGGCAACAGTATAAATTGGATCCTAAAATTTGTTCGGCAATTTCTCCTGAGTACACAGATACCTCATATGTGGTCATAAACCACTGTTTGGGCGCACGGCAGGGCTCAGAAAGGAAGGAGCGCCATTTGACTTTTTGAATGGAAAATATGCTGGAATATTTAGCGGTTGCCATGTCGCATTTGGAGAGTCCCTGTGTGCCTAAACATTGGAGCTCCCCCACAAGTGACCCCATTTTGGAAACTAGACCCCTAAGGAACTTATCTAGATGCATAGTGAGCACTTTGAACCCCCAGGTGCTTCACAAATTGATCCGTAAAAAAAAAGAAAGCACTTTTTTCACAAAAAATTTCTTTTAGCCTCAGTTTTTTCATTTTCACATGGGCTACAGTATAAATTGGATCCTAAAATTTGTTGGGCAATTTCTCCTGAGTACACAGATACCTCATATGTGGTCATAAACCACTGTTTGGGCGCACGACAGGGCTCAGAAGGGAAGGAGCGCCATTTGACTTTTTGAATGGAAAATATGCTGGAATATTTAGCGGTTGCTGTTATGTTTCGGTAGCTGAGGAGAGCAGGCAAAAATGGCAATACACCAGAGAGGTTGGAATCTATTGGATTGCAGTACCCTGACTAACCACCACAACTAAAGGCAGCCGTGGAGCGTTCCTACGTTGGTCCTAGACGCCTCGTCACAGACTGAGTGATTAACTACACCTAAAGATAGAAAGAGGAAAGCTATCTGCCCCGGAGCAGATCCTCAAAGAACATAGGAAGCCCCCAAACATGTAATGGCGGTTAGACAAGAGGAAATACAGACACAGACAGAAAATAGTATGAGCAAACGCTGGGGCCCAATCTGCCTAGACAGAAAAGGATAGAAAGGATACTCACTGCAATCCAAAAAAACCCTAAAAAATGCCAACGCTACTGATTGCAAACACACCTGAGATCACACGACCTCTACCACCTAAATCAGTTCTCTGGTGTAACAAAACTAAGCCGCAGCCACTGAAAAAACTGGAAAAGGCAAATGAACAAATAACAATGGCTCCAGAGGAACTGAGAGGAGCCCAAGCCCCCCCGGGGGGGAACCTGGTTAACCTCACAGAAATGCAGAGAAATATGCAAATGATAAGCACAAAAACAAAAAATATCTTATCAGAAAGCAGAAGAAGAGGCAAGACTCAGCAAGCTTCCAAGTGAACCAGGAACCACAGTTGAGACAAGAACAATTGATCACCGGCAACCATGATGGGAGGGAACCTCCCTTATATCAAGCCAGTCTGTGAATCCTGATTGCCAATCCTCATTGAATGGTTCAGTACTGTTTGTAACCACCAGAGGGAGCTTCTGCTCAGAATTCATTTCCAAAACATTCACAACAGGTTGCCATGTCGCATTTGGAGAGTCCCTGTGTGCCTAAACATTGGAGCTCCCCACAAGTGACCCCATTTTGGAAACTAGACCCCGCAAAGAACTTATCTAGATGTGTGGTGAGTACTTTGAACCCCAAGGGCTACACAGAAGTTTATAACGCCCGGGCATGAAAATAAAAAAAATCATATTTTTTCCACAATTAGGATCTTTTAGTCCCCAATTTTTTTATTTTCTCAAGGGTAACATGAGAAATTAGACCCCAAAAGTTGTTGTCCAATTTGTTCTGAGTATGCTGATATCTCATATGTGGGAGAAAACTACTGTATGGGCACACGTCGGGGCTCAGATGGGAAGTAGTGACGTTTTGAAATGCCCACTTGATGGAATGGTCTGCGGGCGTCATGTTACGTTTGCAGAGTCCCTGATGTGCCTAAACAGTAGAAACTCCCCACAAGTGACCCCATTTTGGAAACTAGATCCCCAAGGAACTCCTCTAGATGTGTGGTAAGCACTTTGAATCTACAAGTCCTTCACAGAAGTTTATAACGCAGAGCCGTGAAAATATAAAATCATTTTTTTTCCACAAAAATTATTTTTTAGTCCCCAATTTTTTTTCCCAATGTTAACAGGAGAAATTAGACCCCCAAAGTTGTTGTGCAATTTTTCCCGAGAACGCTGATACCCCATATGTGGGGGTAAACCACTGTTTGGGCATACATCGGGGATTGGAATAAAGGAAGCACTGTTTGACTTTTTGAACGCAAAATTTGCAGGAATCAATGGTGGTGCCATGTCGTGTATAGAGACCCCCTGATGTGCCTAAATAGTGGAAACCTCTCAATTCTAACTCCAACCCTAACCCCAACACACCCCTAACCCCAACCCTAACCCCTACACACCCCTAACCCTAATACAAACCCTAACCATAACCCTAACCCCAACACACCTCTAACCCTAATCCCAACTCTAACCATAAACCTAACTGCAAGCCTAACCCTAATCCCAACCCTAACTCCAAAACACCCCTAAAACTTATCCTAACTCTAACCACAAACCTAACCCTAATCCCAACCCTAACCCAAATTCCAACCCTAACCCAAATTCCAACCCTAACCCTAATTCTAACCCTAATTCTAACCCTAATGCTAACCCTAACCCTAGTTCTAACCTTAAGGCTGGGTTCATATTGCGTTTTACCAGCCCGTTCAACACGTAGCGTTGACCGGCTGGTAACGGTATAGCATAACGCGATCGCGTTATGCTATACCCGCTAGCGCAGATGAATCAGCAGATGATTCATCTGTGCTAGCGGTGACGGAGCTCAGATGCTGCACCCCGTGTCCGAGGCTCCGTCACTGAATGACGGCACGTTGCGAACGCATGCCGCTTTATGGCATGCGTTGCGATGCGCACACTAATGGGGTGAATGGCAGCGTTAACGGACTGCGTTACACCGCGTTATACCGCGGTGAAACGCAGTCCATCTAACGGACTGCCATAATGCAATATGAACCCAGCCTAACCCTAACCCTGAGGTCCGTGCACACGTTGCGGATTCACTTGCGGATTTTTCTTAAATCCGCAGGTAAAATGACCCGCTGCGGATCAGCAGCAAAATCCGCATCGTGTGCACAGTGCCTAATAGGAAAAAAAAAATTCTTTATTTTATTATTTGTCCCTACCTATGACAGGGGGGGTTCATTTACTTTTTTTTTTATTTTGATCACTGTGACAGTTTATCACAGTGATCAAAATAAATTTTTGGACACTGGAGGGCGGACTGCGCATGCGCTGGCCGGCGCACTGCGCATGCGCCCGCCATTTTCCAAGATGGCGGCGCCCATGAAGAATCCCGGGCAGCCGCCGGGACGGATCCAGGGACATCGGTGGACTGGGAGAGGTGAGTAGGGGGGGTCTAACTCTAACCACAAACCTAACCCTAATCCCAACCCTAACCCAAATTCCAACCCTAACTCAAATTCCAACCCTAACCCTAATTCTAACCCTAATGCTAACCCTAACCCTAGTTCTAACCCTAAGGCTGGGTTCATATTGCGTTTTACGAGCCCGTTCAACACGTAGCGTTGACCGGCTGGTAACGGTATAGCATAACGCGATCGCGTTATGCTATACCCGCTAGCGCAGATGAATCAGCAGATGATTCATCTGTGCTAGCGGTGACGGAGCCCAGACGCTGCACCCCGTGTCCGAGGCTCCGTCACTGAATGACGGCACGTTGCGAACGCATGCCGCTTTATGGCATGCGTTGCGATGCGCACACTAATGGGGTGAATGGCAGCATTAACGGACTGCGTTACACTGCGTTATACCGCGGTGAAACGCAGTCCATCTAATGGACTGCCATAATGCAATATGAACCCAGCCTAACCCTAACTCTGAGGTCCCGTGCACACGTTGCGGATTCACTTGCGGATTTTTCTTAAATCCGCAGGTAAAATGACCTGCGTTTTACCTGCGAATTTAGCGTGGATTTGCTGCGGTTTTTCCCTGCGGTTTTACACCTATAATGGAATAGGTGTAAAACCGCTGCGGAATCCGCACAAAGAATTGACATGCTGCGGATTTAAAACCGCAGCAAATCTGCATGTGCACAGCATTTTTTTTAACCATTTATTTGCATTGTACTGTACATGGTTTCTGGATCTGCTGCGGATCCGCAGCGAAATCCGCTGCGGATCAGCAGCGAAATCCGCTGCGGATCAGCAGCGAAATCCGCTGCGGATCAGCAGCGAAATCCGCTGTGGATCCGCAGCAAAATCCGCTGCGGATCCGCAGAAAAATCCGCTGCGGATCAGCAGCAATATCCGCTGCGGATCAGCAGCAATATCCGCTGCGAATCCGCAGCAAAATCCGCTGCGGATCAGCAGCAAAATCCGCATCGTGTGCACAGGGCCTAATAGGGAAAAAAAAAATTCTTTATTTTATTATTTGTCCCTACCTGTGACAGGTTCATTTACTTTTTTTTTATTTTGATCACTGTGACAGTTTATCACAGTGATCAAAATAAATTTTTGGACACCGGCTGGCGCATTGCGCATGCGCCCGCCATTTTCCAAAATGGCGGCGCCCATGAAGAATCCCGGGCAGCCGCCGGGACGGATCCAGGGACATCGGTGGACCGGGAGAGGTGAGTAGGGGGGTCGGGAGATGAGGGGATCGGAAGGTGGGGGCAGCGGATCCCAGGAGCAGGGGAGCAGATAGTGATGGCGGTGACCGATCGCTGCCATCTTTCGGTGGCGGCGGCCGATCGCCGCCGTGACTCGATGTGGGGGGGTCAGATCTTGGTGTTCAGCCATGGCAGATGCTATTGCAGCATCGGTCATGGCTGGATTGTAATATTTCACCAGTTTCATTGGTGAAATATTACAAATCGCTGATTGGCTGTTTCACTTTTAACAGCCAATCAGAGCGATCGTGGCCACGGGGGGGGGGTTAAGCCAACCCCCCTGTGGTGATGCACTAAGGGTCCTGTGCCTGCGGGTCGGGTGACCTTTCAGTGACCCCGGTCACCCGACCCGCAGGAACATGATTTATAGCATGACGCCGACGTCAGCGTCATGGGTCGGGATGGCACTGGTTTTCATGACGCCGACGTCATGGGTCGGGAAGGGGTTAAGGGAATAAAAATTAAAATTTTGAAAATTGCTAAATTTTCCCCATATTTGCGTTTTTTCAAGAATAAACAAGTTATATCGAAGAAATGTTACCACTAACGTGAAGTACAATGTGTCAGTGGTCAGAATTGTAAAAATTGGCCCGGTCATTAACGTGCAAACCACCCTTGGGGGTGACGGGGTTAAAAATCATGGTTATTCCACAAAATATTGATTTCAGAACTCTTCCGGAGTTAAAACATTAGTATGTTGTTTCTAACTGATTATGAACTTGTTTTCTTTGCATTATTTGAGGTCTGAAAGCACTGTTTTTTTTTTATTTTGACCATTTTTATTTGTCAGAAAAAAAATACAAAATTTATTGCTTGGAAATTCGGAGACATGTTGTCAGAAGTTTATAGACTAAAAGAACAATTTCCATTTTACTCAAAAATAAACCTATAAAGAGAAAAATCAGACAAACTGAACATTTGAAAGTGGTCTCTTAATTTTTGCCAGAGCTGTATATTAAATGTTTTATGTAATGCTTCTAATTAAAAGTTAATTTTTATGGTTTTTTTTCCTCCCATCCGCTAATGATTCCAGCAAATTTTGCATTCAAAAAGTCAAATGGCGCTCCTTCCCTTCCAAGCCCTGCAGTGCGCCCAGTGTCCTTCCCCCACATATGGGGTATTAGCGTACTGAGAAATTGCACAACTTTGGGTCCAATTTCTGCTGTTACCTTGTGAAAATAAAAATTGGGAGCTAAAAGATGATTTTTGAGGAAAAAAAATAAGATTTTTTTTATTTTCATGGCTCAATGTTATAAACTTCTGTGAAGCACCTGGGGGTTCAATACACATCTAGATAAGTTCCTTGAGTGGTTTAGTTTCCAAAATTGTGTCACTTGTAGGGGGTTTCTACTGTTTAGGCACATCAGGGGCTTTCCATACGCGATATGACGTCTACTAATGATTCCAGCAAAGTCAAATGGCGCTCTTTCCGTTCCAAGCCCTGCCGTGCGCCCCAACAGTGGTTTTCCCCCACATATGGGGTATCGGCATGTTCAGGAGAAAAGGCACTCCAAATTTTGTGGTCTCTTTCTTCCTGCTACCCTTGTGAAAATAACAAATGGGTATAAAGTATTTTTTTTGTGAAAAAGTTAAATGTTCATTTCTTCATTTCTCATTGCTTCAGTCCCTGTGAAGCATCTGAAGGGTTAATGAACTTCTTCAATGTGGTTTTGAGCACCTTGAGGGCTGCAGTTTTTAGACTTTTGTCACTTTTGCATATTTTCTCGTCATGTAAACCCTCAAAGTTACTTCAAATGTGATGTGGTCCCTAAAAATTTTTTTTTAAATTTTGTTGCAAAAATGAGAAATCACTGGTCATTTTTTTTAACCCTTAGAACTTCCTAACAAAAAAAAGAAAAAAAAAAATGTTTCAAAAATTGTGCTGATGTAGACATGTGGTAAATGTTATTTATTAAATCAGAGAGATATGTCACACAAAATAGTTAAGGGCATAAGAACTCAAAGTTTGAAAATTGTGAAATTTTCAATAAATTAAATTTTTTTTTCACAAATAAACAGAAGTGATATTTGATAAATTTTACCACTATTATAAAGTACAATATGTCACAAAAAATCTCAGAATCAGTGGGATCTGGTGAAGCGTTCCAGAGTTATTACCACATAAAGTGACAATGGTCAGAATTGTAAAAATTGGCTTGGTCATGAAGATGCAAACAGCCTGGGGGTGGGCAAAGGGGGTCGAATGCAATTTTGTGTGGTCATCTCAAAAATATATATTATTCACTTACAGCAGATCTATGGTGGAGGTCTCCATGACTGTAAATTGGTTCCATAGATGGAGGTTGTATCTGCAACATGTGATTGAATATCTGTAAATTCCCAAATCTTGGGGAGGTCTGTAGTTGTAGTTAGTTTGTTAATTATTACTAGTATAAAAAAACTCCTAAAATAATGTAAAATATGTTAGCATGGACAACATGAATGTGCAGAAAGACATCATTATTTACTACACACACTTAGGAAAAATCATGCTTGCATAAGACTGCCCCTGGTGAAAATAAAACAATACAACTCCAGTTATTTGGTGTTAGGGCTTTATTGAAATTGTTCAGCAACAAAAATTCTACAAGGAGAGAAGAGGTCACAAAATCCAGGAATGTGGGAGATGTCAGAGCTGCCATTCACTGGACCACCAGCACATGCTATAATTACTATTATATACAGTATATATTATATACACATACACAGACATTAATTTATCTACTGTGAGATCTGAAGCCATGTACAAAGCATTTTCAGACAAAACAAGGATAGTCCAATGACAGGATCCGATATGAGCTCTCAATGTAAAAGGTATGTGCACATAACAGGTTTTTCAGTAGGATTTTCCCTGAAAAACGCTAAAATAGTAAAAAAAAAAAAACGAAAACAAACAGCAGAGCAAGGTGAAAATGATTTTCTGTGCATATGATCAATCTTTTAGAGCTTCTTTTTAACAGTTTTGGGTTTCAAAAGTTGTGGAGTGGCTAAAGAGTGACCCATGCATTCCTCTGGAGCTACTATGCTATATCTTTTTTAAACTAACAAAAAAAAAGGAAAACTGCATCAGAAACTACTGCAGAGTATGTAAAAGAAGGTGTCACTTTTCTTTAGGTGTCTTCAGCTTCAAAAACAACATGGTTACACATACCATGCCTTACAAAACAAAAGATGTGGGTGGGTTTGGCAGCCATATCTCCCACCAATAGACTAAGGCCGGGATCACACATGCGAGGAAATCGTCAGACACTCGCATGTGAAATCCCAGCTCTGGCCTCGACACTCGGGAGTGGAGTGCACGGCTGCATGTATTTATATGCAGCTGCTCGCTCCACTCCCGAGTGCCGGCGCCAGAGCTGGGATTTCACATGCGAGTGTCGGA
>JARQOD010006421.1:0-42970 GCA_033576555.1 Oophaga sylvatica | reverse complement strand
TTCCCCGGCCTCGTCTCAGGGAGTGAAGAGCAGAGGTGGGAATTGTTATCTCGCTTACAAGGGACCCTCAATCCTGGGCTTCTCCCTTCCTCCGGGATCCCGGCTCTACAGTCAGTAGATCGTTTTTTTTACTGCCCTGGGTTTGGTATAGGGATGCCCCGGGATGGGGGTCTCTCTTGCTGAGACAAAATTACGTAAGATACAGCAGGGAGATCTTTTCCGGCGGAGGAATTTGCTTCTGAGTTCCGTAGATGGGCCACAGTACTCGTGGAATGACCCGCTCTTAGGAGCCGTTTTGTCATGGGTTTTTGGGACAAATTAAAGGACTTTTTGGGCCCTCAGTATGATTCTCCTCCTTTCACTGGAGGCTGCTATGGCCTAGCTATCCGTATGATAGACGGCTCCGGGAGAGGTGCGAGGTAACTCCGCCCTGTTGTTACTCCCCTATACTAAAGTCCCTTATGTTGAGGTTCCCTTGTCTGTTCGGAAGGAGCCTATGCAGTTGGGAGGGACATCATTTCGTAGGAGGGGATTGGCGGTACGCGCAGGACGAGAAGGTGTTTCTTCTGCGGGAAAGGGGACATTTTGTTGGGGGGATGTCCACCCCGTGCCTTGTTGAGCAAAAGTCGCCGGAAAAACTGTTAATCCCAGGTTGTGTGGTGGACGACAACCTGGGGTATGTATTTGTCGTTTGTTTTCTCAGTTCCTTGTACCAGTGGAGGTGGTGGTTGGTACGAGAGTGGAGGATTTTCTGTTCTTCTTGATAGTGGGTCCGGGGCAAAACCTGGTTGACGCTCATTTTGCTCAGGCTCAAGGTATGCATCTGAGTGTTTTGGGGTCAAACAGATTCCCTATATTCTCCATTGACGCCGGGCCTCTCGGCAAGGTAGCTTTGTTCATGAGGTTCATTAACATTGACCTTCGGGTAGGGGCAATACATAGGGAACTATTATCTTGTTATGTGTTGGAGGGTCTACCTACTCCTATTGTGTTGGGACTTCCTTGGTTGGTTAAACATAACCCTGTGATTAATTGGCAGTCCAGAGATATAAGCCAATGGGGGGAGTTTTGCAAAAGTAACTGCATGAACACAGTCATCAGTGCGGTCGTGCCTAGTACTTTGCCTCCTTTTTTGGAGGACTTTGGGGATGTGTTCTCTGAGGAGGGGTGTCAGGAGTTGCCTCCTCATCGCGTGTATGACTGCTCTATTAATTTACTTCCTGATGCTAAGTTACCTAAAGCTAGGTTATATAACCTTTCTGGTCCTGAGAGGCAGGCTATGAAAGATTATATTTCGGAAAGTCTGGCCAAAGGGCATATTAGACCTTCATCTTCCCCAGTGGCCGCGGGGTTCTTCTTTGTGAAGAAAAAAGATGGAGGCCTACGCCCTTGCTTGGATTTCCGCGAACTTAATCGGATTACTGTTCGAGATCCGTATCCACTCCCTCTGATTCCTGATCTCTTCAATCAAATTGTTGGCGCCAAATGGTTCTCTAAATTGGATCTCAGGGGGGCGTATAATCTGATTAGGATAAAAGAGGGGGATGAGTGGAAAACGGCGTTTAACACGCCGGAGGGACATTATGAGAATCTTGTCATGCCTTTTGGTCTGACTACTGCACCAGCAGTATTCCAACATTTTGTTAATGACATTTTTCGTCATCTGGTGGGGCTGTTTGTGGTCGTATATTTGGATGACATTTTAATTTACTCACCAGATCTTGTGTCTCACCAGGAGCATGTGAGACAGGTGTTGCAGATCTTGCGAGACAATAAACTATACGCCAAACTGGAAAAGTGTGTATTCGCCGTACAGGAACTTCAGTTTTTGGGTTTCTTGGTGTCAGCCTCCGGTTTCCGTATGGACCCTGAAAAGGTGAGAGCAGTGCTTGAATGGGATCAGCCAGAGGATCTTAAGGCTCTGCAGCGTTTTCTGGGGTTTGCTAACTACTACCGGAAATTTATTTGTAATTTCTCATCTGTTGTCAAACCTCTCACTGACATGACAAGAAAAGGGACGGATTTTTCTAAATGGTCGGACAAAGCTTGCCAAGCTTTTTCCTCTTTGAAAAAATGTTTTGCTTCGGCACCCGTTCTCATCCAACCAGATGCATCACAGCCGTTCGTTGTGGAGGTGGACGCGTCTGACGTAGGGGTGGGTGCAATATTGTCCCAGGGTCCGTCCCCTGGTAAATGGCATCCGTGCGCTTTCTTTTCTAAAAAATTGTCGTCCGCCGAAAGGAATTATGATATCGGCAATAGGGAACTTTTGGCCATTAAGTTGGCTTTTGAAGAATGGCGTCACTTTTTGGAGGGGGCAGTCCACCCGGTCACCGTCATTACTGATCACAAGAACCTGCTGTATTTGGAATCTGCTAAGCGTCTGAATTCCAGACAAGCTCGATGGTCGTTGTTTTTTACCAGGTTTAATTTTGTTGTCACTTATCGCCCTGGATCTAAGAATGTTAAGGCGGATGCCTTGTCTCGCAGTTTCCCAGGGGCCGGGAAAATGGATGACCCGATTCCTATCCTTCAGGAGGGGGTGGTAGTGTCGGCTGTATGTTCTGAGCTTGAGGAGGAGGTGTTAGAGGCTCAGGGGGACGCCCCTGCAGGACCTCCAGGGAGACTGTTTGTCCCAAATCAGTTGAGACAAAAGGTTATTGAGGCACATCATAATTCTGCTTTAGCAGGACATCCAGGGAGTAAGGCTACTTTAGATCTCCTTTCTCGCCGGTTTTGGTGGCCTAACGTTAATAAAGATGTTTTAACTTTTGTCGCGTCCTGTGGGGTTTGTGCTCGCTCTAAGACCCCTCATACCCGTCCGTCTAGGACCAACTTACCCTTGAAACTTCCGGAGCGTCCATGGACTCATTTGTCTATGGACTTCATCACGGACCTTCCTCAGTCGTCAGGGAAGACTGTCATACTGGTGGTTGTTGACAGGTTCAGTAAGATGGCACATTTCATTGCTCTTCCTGCCCTCCCTAATGCTAAAACTCTGGCGCAGGTGTTCATTGGGGAGATTGTGAGACTTCATGGGTTGCCTTCTGATGTGGTGTCAGATAGGGGGTCTCAGTTTGTGTCCAAGTTTTGGAGGGCATTTTGTTTACGTCGGGGGATGCAATTGTCATTTTCCTTGGCTTTTCATCCGCAGACCAATGGTCAGACAGAGCGTCTGAATCAAAGCCTAGAGACTTATCTTCGGTGTTTTGTCTCAGAGAACCAGGAGGACTGGTCTTCTTTCTTGCCTCTGGCAGAGTTCGCTCTTAACAACAGGCGGAGCGAGTCCACTGGTAAGTCCCGTTTTTTGGGGCATATGGTTTTCATCCCCAGTTTTGTACATTCAATGGGGGGGGCCCTTCTGGGGTTCCTGAGGAGGAGCGTTTCTCGTCGTCACTTGCTTCAGTGTGGAGAGGTGTATTGAATAATCTGAGTGCTATGGGGAACCGTTATAAACGTATGGCTGATAGGAGGAGAGTTTCTGGTCCAGATCTTAATGTGAACGATCTGGTATGGTTGTCTACCAGGAATATAAAACTTAAAGTTCCCTCCTGGAAGCTGGGCCCCAGATTCATCGGGCCGTACAGGATCAGTTCCATAATTAATCCTGTGGCATTTCGTCTGGACCTCCCTCCTACGTTTAAAATTCATAATGTGTTCCACAAGTCATTACTTAAGAGGTACGTGGCACCAGTCATACCATCACCTCTACCTCCTCCTCCAGTGGTGGTCAATGGTAACTTGGAGTTTCAAGTGTCAAAGATCATTGACTCACGTCTGAATCGCCGGTCCCTTCAGTACTTGGTGCATTGGAAGGGGTATGGTCCAGAGGAGAGGACGTGGGTTCCTGCGTCTGACATTAACGCAGATCGTTTGGTGCGGACCTTCCACAGAACTCACCCGGGCAAACCTGGCCCTGAGGGTCCGGAGGCCCCTCGTAGAAGGGGGGGTACTGTCATGTGTGCATCGCCACGAAGATCGTCGCGGTTGCACATTCTGACTTCTCACAGCTGAGTTGCTGTTTCTTTGTGTTTGGCAGTTAGGGAGTTAATTCTGTCTGTGCTCAGTTCTGGGACTGGGTGCAGTTTCTTCCGGCTGCAATTAATTATTTGTTGATTGGTTTCCTTTAAATCTCTGGTTGTCTGTGTTGGGAGTTGCCAGTGAAATTCTTCATGCAGACCACAGATAGGATTGTATATGTATAGACTTAAGTTAAAGAGCTCCTTAGTTGTTTTAAGCTCACCTTGCTTAGAGTTTAATATCCCAGATCATTTATGTTCCTTCTGTGTTTGAGTGTGTATGCAAGTCTGTGTTTTCTCCAGTCTGTCTTATATGTCTAATCTGTGTATTTAGCAGAGATCAGCCCATATCCCTTTGGTGGTAATCAGAATCCTTCTTAGGACTGATTACAGGGTTCAGGGACTGATAGGAGACAGGGTTAGGCTGGAGACTTGGACCTCTGAACCATTATCAGTACCTCCAAGGTGAGGGATTAGTTAGGACCCCAGTTTAGGGTCAGGTTAGACCCCCGGTCCTCCTCTTTCCTGTGACAGTGTATCAAGTCATCAAGATTAACCCTGAGTTCAACGGATATCGTGTCAGGTAAATCTATTCTATATTTACATGCTGATGTTGCTAATCTATATGTTGTATAGAGTGTTGTTCTTTTAAGAATAGTTTACTGACATCGTACACATATCATAAGACCGCGTGACAAATGGAACCTCTCTCCTTGAAGTTCTTGATGATGCGATAGATTGTTGACTGAGGTGCAATCTTTCTAGCTGCAATACTCTTCCCTGTTAGGCCATTTTTGTGCATTGCAATGATGACTGCACGTGTTTCTTTAGAGATAACCATGGTTATGAGAAGAGAAACAATGATGCCAAGCACCAGCCTCCTTTTAAAGTGTCCAGTGGTCTCATTCTTACTTAATCATGACAGATTGATCTCCAGCCATGTCCTCATCAACACCCACACCTGTGTTAATGGAGCAATCACTGAAAAGAGGTTAGCTGATCCTTTTAAGGCAGGGCTGCAATGATGTTGAAATGTGTTTTGGGGGATAAAGTTCATTTTCTAGCCAAATATTGACTTTGCAAGTAATTGCTGTTAAGCTGATCACTCTTTATAACATTCTGGAGTATATGCAAATTGCCATAAGAAAAAGTGAAGCAGTAGACTTTGTAAAAATTAATATTTGTGTCATTCTCAAAACTTTTGGCCATGACTGTACTTCCAACTAGACAGAGACAAGTAAGCGTTAACACCAGTAACATGCTGCAGACACGGAATGAATTAAACCCTCAGCAAAGGTGTCTAGTTAGCAGCAGAAGGTGGAGGTAACCGTTGGGTCCTAAACGGAGAGGGATATCGCTCCACAACAGAGATACAAAAATCAAGGTGCTTGAGCTAATTGCAAAGACCTCCTACAGCCGGATCCAGGATGAGTGTCACCCCTGACAAACCAGTGACAATAAGTAGAACAGCGCACCGAACTTAGTCAATAGATCTATCGAACTAACCATTTGATTGGCACTTGCTATATCTGTATATATTTAGAGGTACAGCTTGGATTTAACTAATATTTATCCCATATGTTGGGTGCCAGTAAGGTTGCCACCAAGTCATTCTGGTATGTAGGTGCAGAACTAGGATGACAAACTGAATACTAGGAATGCCAGTCTACTGTAAAAGCCTATATGTACCAACTTACTCGCTATACCTAGCTGGCTACTGGTAACGCAGGATCCAACAGTTATAAACTGCAGTATTTTCATGTTAGGATGTCATATGAAACTTCTATTGACCTTGATGATAGTTATGAATTTTTACTTCCTTAGCGGGAACCTGTCCCTAGTTTTAAGCCCTTTTACCTCTGCCCATCACCTTTAAAATTATGTAAATGGAGTTCCTACAACCCTTTTATACTCTCATAGGTGCCCCTGCACACATCTGAAGAAATGTTTTATACATGTCCCACACTGCATGTGTGATCCGGTCAAATTGACGAATCCAGATTGTGATCAGAGACATCCCAGTCCCTTCAAATGCCATCACTTGTACCTGAGTGGAAATGTTTGGAGTCTTGTGCCTACACAGTGGAATCAGACACCGGCAGTGCAAAGTCATGTAATGAGCAGGCACCGGCTTCACTTGTACGTCACCAGCTCCCTGGCTGTTCGATAGGGCAGAGTGAGACGCCTACACAGGTCTCTGATCCCACTGCGCGGGCGCGAGTCTTTAAGCAGTGTGGATGATGTAGAGACATCATCCACCTTCATCCAGATAGAAGAAGCAGAGATTGAAGGGAGTGGGGCAGCACTGATCGCCATCTGGATTTGTTATTGGACTGGAACACACAGGGACAAAGCATAAAACACTGTTTTAGAGATATGCAGGGGCACCTATGAGGATATAAAAGGGTTCTAGGAACCCAATTTACATAATAAGGTCATGGGCAGGATTTATAAGGCAAAAAACTGGTGACTGCTTCCCTTTATCTGTGGCACTCTGTAACCAGCCAGACCACAGCTGAGCACCCTGAATATATTTCTTAGTACAATGGCTTTATATCAAAGCAAAATGAAACAACAAGGTCACTCTGCTTTTTGAAAGCTTCTCAAGTGCTCGAGAGAGTTTTCAACTTTTCCGACATTTTTATGGAGGCTTCCTTAAATAGACCATAAAGATGCAAATTCTGCCCTCAAGATAGATTAACTTATCCACGTTTCACAATCCAAGCTCTATTACGGATCACGATGAAAGGATTGGCCGAGGATCTCCTAACCTGATCTCGACAGCCTCGTAGGCATATATGACCCTGTTGAGTTTGGGATAGGAGACCTGTTGTCAGTACATGCATTCACGAAACATGTGGAAACGGCCTTAGGTTTTTGCTTTAGAAGGTCTTTGCTACATCGGAAGGACCATCCACAGATGCTCTAGTTTCATCTCCATACTCGAACTGGCCCACAGGGGATTGGTAAAATCCTTCGGTAGGCCGTTGTCCCTCTATATGTGAGGTAGTTGACATAATACACTTGATTTACTATTTATAGACAAAGGCAGCATCACATCATTGATTTAGCAAACTACCCAGTTAATTACTATATATAATCATAGGCAAAAAAATATTTGCATGTAAATGAACAGCGAGCCACCCACAGTCAGTGTTACTGGTGGGTCCTCCTGGGCACCCCAGTCTGATGATGTTGATCTCTAAACCTAATTTTTTTCAGTAGGGACTGAATGCTAATACATCACCTATTAGTGAGTTTCACAAGGTGTTTGCTTAGGGTTAAGATTGTCTTCTCATTTTTCTTTATTTGCCTTAACCACCTTATGCTTTTATTTATTGTTAGATTAGTCAGTTACATAATGAAAGAGTAGAAGTTAAAGCCCCTTAGTTTACTGGTAGACAAACGGTCAATCTGGTCCGCTAATCCGGGTCACAGATGGCTTTTAATCAGTGTCTAATAGCTATTTATAAAGCTTAGCTTCCAGCCGTGGCAGGCTGCTGCCAAAGAATCTTAATAATGACTGGGAAAACATTGGAGTTTGCCGTCTGATCCTGCCTTTGTAGAAGATCTATTTCTCCGGCCCTCCTCATTGTTCACACTGGCATTGTCAGACTTACACTCTTCATTACCTGGTAAAAACTGGAAGCGCTCGCCCGTAATGACAGCTGGTGTGAGCTGAGGCTAGGAAATGCATGTCAGAAAGATGATATAATGACATTGGCCTACTTACCACCAGTTATTATTAGACCTGGGGATTACCTGACCACATAGGATATGTTGGTTTGCATTAGTAGGTGGAATTATTTAATTTGCACTTTGATTGAGGTTCCTCAGGACCGATCCCAGATCAGATCACAGTCTTGGTATGTGGGTGGTGGTGGGAAGAGGACAATGGACTGATCGGCCAGACCTCCTTGTTAATTCCTTCTCAGGAGATGAATAGAATCCAGTTACTTCAGAATCAGGGGGTTGGATAACGACATATTAGAAGTTATTATTATCCAAGCCGAATGAGGATACCTGGAGAGATATATCTCAGCTTTCGAATTGATTAAGTGGTCAATTTGTCTTCAAGAGTCGCCTTTTCTTAGATGATCACTTAAAGAGAACATGTCATTCGAATCATGCTGCCTAATCCACGGACGGCATAAATCAGACCATGATTGCAACCATTTGTTTTTTCTGAAAAGATCCAGAAAATAGAGAAAATATCATATGAAGAGCTGCGGACCATATCCAAAGACGAGACTGTCCCTGGCTGTTCCAGGTGATTGACAGGTCCTTCGCTACGTACGTACAAACATGGTAGAAACTTGTCAGTCACCTGGAGTGGTGCTGGAAAAAGCCTACCGATGCAGCATTGGGTTAGTCTTGTCTCTAGCTATGTTCTTCAAACACTGGAACAGTCCCGAGAAAAATATTCTTGACTCCAGTCATGTAGCCAAGCTTGTGATTTGGGCATGAATCGAGTTAAAGGTTCTGTCTAAAAGGATTGTCCAACACCTTGCATTTTTTTATTAATAGATTACATTAATTTAAAATAACAAACTTAGTCATGCCTTTCCGATTCCCCCCACTCACAAGCTGTCCCTGATCCACCCATTGGTCTCTGTATCCTGGCTACAACAGATGATGTTTTGACATGGACATGTGATAACTACCGTCAATTAGTGGCTGCGGAAGATACCACTGGGTTCATCCCTGCAGTGAAGGTCAAGTGTCTGAAAAAACATCAATTTTTGGAGACCTTAAAAAATATGACTGCAGACTGCTGAATTGTAAATGCATGCTATCACGGTTCACACAATAATCCCCATGCTAGATGGCAGTCAACTGACTGAGTACGAGTTGCATACTTGCAGTCACTTGCCAACTAGACTTGTTTGGCGTCTCTCAATAGAAGTGAATTTTGAGTCTACTTGACATGTGACCACAAGTATGCAAGTCGAATACTAATATTTACATGACTTCCAACTAGCCAAAGGATTACCAAAGGGAATTGTTACAGCACGTGCTCATGATTTGGCGGTCTGCAGACACCTAACGTGACTGGTAACGTTGGTGGGTGTGGATCCACTGCGACACAGGCCAGGTTTACCCTGGAGGGGCGTGAATAAGTAACTGGTGTTCACTAGAACCTCTGGTGGTGAGGATAGGCTTGGCCGCAGGTAGTCACCAGGTGCCACACCAGGGCAGTCCCCAGGACTGTGGCAGCTGACTGAAAGGTCAGATGCATGGGTACACAGTACGAATGGAGGGGCAAGAAAGAGGTGAAGACAGACAGTCTGAGGTCAGGGCAGACAGCACAGGATCAAAAAACGTAACCGAGATCAGGAGTAGAGAGGTCAGGCAGGATGGGTAAACAGGCCAGGTTGTTAACGGGAAGCTGGATACTGGAGGTTGCATGCACATAAACTAACAGAGCAGAAACCATATTCAAGCAAGGGGTGGAGAGAGGAGCTGCGTTAAATTGAGCTTACCCGCATGGGATAGGCCGGAGAGCTAAAATATCTGCAGCACACAGAAGGGTTAAATTCCTGCAGAGACTAGCAATGTCCCCCTAAGGCCACATAGAACCACTATGTTTTAATAGTAGTGCGATTAGTAGAGCAAGAAATTAACCTCAACGAACCGACCTGATGCAAGGAGATGCCGCTCGGTGAGTAGGGCGATGCTGAGGAGGCACACGAGTTACCGCCATAACAGACAGCAGATTTTTGTCCTGTGTCTGGCCAACCTTTTTAATGGGAAATCAAATTTGCTCTCCCTTTTCTTCTCAATCCTACCCAGACCTCCATAAACATTTCTTCTAGCCACAACTCATTTTTACGGAGTTTGTTGTCCAGACATTTTGGCTCTTTTATTTTCCATCACTGTCTGCACCCATTCCCCTGTGCTAATCACTGAGCCACTGTCCTAACCACTGAGCCACTGTGCTAATCACTGAGCCACTGTCATAACCACTGAGCCACTGTGCTAATCACTGAGCCACTGTCGTAACCACTGAGCCACTGTGCTAACCACTGAACCAGCATACTACCCATGTTAAAGGGTCAACAACATATTGTGCCTTCTGTTTAGTAATTTTGCTATTGGCCCGTCACCCGTACATGCAACAGTACACATTTACATTGCAGTATGCTAGGAGACTAAATATCTGGATTTTGAATGGCACATACCCAATATTAATTCAGTATGATAATGTTTATATTCCTGTAGACACGTAAAGGAAGGAAGAGGACTGTTATACTTAAGAACAACCCAATGCCATTAGTGACTTGCTTAACATTTTACAGAATATCTCCCATTTATACATAGCTGATCTCCATCCTAGATTAATTGCGCTCTTGACACATCCCAGTTACTAGTTGTTAACTTGAATACATTAAAATATTCAGGCTGCATTGCAGTATATGAGTGATCTGCTACCATGTCACAGTGGTGAGTTATGGTAAGGTCTGATGGTATCTGGAGAACGTTTCTGATTATTTTGCTAATTATGCTAATTGGAGAAAACAATGATTTAAGATGTGTGAGATGTTACATATTTTCCAATCTCCCTAGAGAAACTCAGACTAGAAAAATAGGGTCTGTCAGGAAACCCCTATGAGCTATGCATTCATTTATCTCCTGCCCAGTGTATCATTATTATATTTGCTGTTTTTTAAAGGAAGTGTGTCATCAGAAAGTGACTTACTGTTAAGAAAATTCTTTATTGTAAATTTCTTTTTTTTACATTTTTGGTATTTATTTTTATTATTTATTTATTTTTATTTTTCATACCACAATCTGTATAAAAAAAATAGAAATATTGCATTTTTCACACTGTCCACTGGAGCTATTCTGGGCTCCTATTTCCCATTCTTTCAGAAAATTTACACGTACATTAGCAGCAATGACCAGACTCTGACCCTATCTTTTGCATTGAAGCATCTAATGAGTGTGCGCAAATGTCATTGTGAACGGAGGAGGAACAAGGTAATTTGTGATATAGCTTATTGTGGTTGGTGGATCCAGTATTATCAGCTGAATATAGAGATGTTATCTGTCATTGTAATCCTGTCTGTGATAATAATGAGACTTCTGAAAAATGATATGTACAGAATCAGAAGTATGAGTCTAAAATAGCCTCAGTGGTCAGTGTGAAAATTGCAAATTTTCTATTTTTTTTTACAATATAGATAGTGATATGTAAAGCCCTCATTGCACTTAAAAAATGCATTTAACACAAAAGCCTGATTTAAATAATAGGTAAATTATACTGTTATGATTGTGTATCAACCCACACGGGAAAATAGATAAAACACTAAAAAACTGCAATTGACGCAGCCGGTTCCTGTACAGACTAGAGACTTTGACACTGCAGTTTCTAGAGGTTCCTATGTGGGCTGGAAAAGCCCTAACAACAGACTAAACTATGGCAGCTCGGACCTATGCTGCTTGAAAGGCTGTCTAGTGCTTCATGTTCCTCCTACGAAACCAGAGAGCAGAGCAGAGTGCAATTTACCTACAGAAGGGGAGTGTGCTGAGATAGAAAGAGATCCCAGAGTGAATTGAAACAAACCATGAAATACAAAAGGAGAAGATAAGGTATGTACTGGTAGAGAGAATGCTGCCTAATCACTAAACAAAAAAACAGAAGATAGGTGCAGGGTGAAAAGCATAATCAGCAGAGATAAACCCTAGCTGGTCTTTCACCGACTGGTTTAAACTACAGCAGTATCGCTGGATATCCAAATGAGACTATCACCAGCAGGGGGAAAGTATATATAGCCGCATCCGAAAGGTGATAGGGCAGAAAAATGAATAAACAAAAACATCTGTTACCCTAATAAAACTGCAGCAAGGGTAACAGAAACTAAACACACAGATAAAAGGTGTAACTGCTGTGGCTCGGCGGACAGAGAAGCCGACCCACAAAGCACAGGCTCAAGGATTTGAAACCAGATGCATGATACAATACAGATACCTTGCCTTTAAAGGAAAGCTATGCTTTCGACTATTCAGAATAAGCTGTCCTGTGTGTACTTGAGGGATAACACTATTTCTATTGTAGATTGTAAGCTCTCACGAGCAGGGTCGTCTTATTTTGCTTTAATTATTGTATTGTTAACGTTGTTACTTATGACTTGTGTTTTGAAACTGTTAAACTGTAAAGCGCTGCGGAATATGATGGCGCTATATAAAAAAAGATTATTATTATATTATTATTATTTCTGGCCGTTATATGACTTATATCTTGCATTTTTTGACAGTTTTCCTCTATTTTCAATTTGTAATTGACTGTGAGCTCGTGGAAGGAGACGTGCTGCTATGATGTATCCCATATACAGCCCACCATGCAGAGAGGAATTCCTGCTTTTCTTTCCTTCTTTAGCCTACAAACAGAAGCTGCTTGAAGGAGAATATACAGCAGTCCTGAGGTATGTGCATGTGAATCAAAATGCTGATGTGAGGTAAAGACTTGTTAGAAAGCTCAACACAATCTCTCTGTGGCTCCACTCTCTACAGTATAGAGTATAATAAGCTGTATATTATGACACCACCATGAGTTGTCTGTCCATCTTGTTAGGTTTTATCGGAGATAATAAGTTCATGAGGCCGAGGCTGCAAAAGCAAATAAGATTTTAGGGTGTAAAAAAGAGAGAGAAAACCCCAATGATAAAAATGTAATGTTAAATTTAAATGATTGAACAAAAGAGAGTGCTGATGACTTCAATGTACATAATAAATATTATAAGTGTTAGGGTTCAAGTTCCCGCTGCTGCACAAGGGGAGTCTCGAACCTGTCCCGCTGCGGTCTCCCATTCATCTCCGGCCGCAGTGGAGCCTGCTCAGCAGAGACGTCGGTCCAGGCATCTTGCCCACTCCTCTACTGTGCAGTGACTTGCTGCTGCCTTTCCTGGATCTGCTATTATAGCCAGTGCTGGAGCAGCCGTCTTTGAGACAAAGTCCTGCGTTTTCCCATCTGAGCATGCCCAGAGTGAGATCTCTCATTGGAGATCAGGGGTCACATGTTCAGGTGCTGCAGCGGCTCCTATTGGTCCGCCAGGAAGGTCATGTAGCTACGTGTGTTTGTAACAGCTTCTCATTGGTCCTTGTTCCTGGAAGGTCCTGTAGCTGTTGCTATAAAAGGGTAGCATGGCTGGGCCGCCATGCGCTAATATCAACCATTGTATGCTATGCGCCAGTGTGATCATGCGTATGTGTGGTTAGGGACCCGGCTGAAATAAGCCACTAGAATACCGACTTAATCGGTGAGGAGTTTGGTATGGTAGCTGGCCAGGGTCGGTGTCCTAGATGCCCTAGATTACCGGCGTAACCGGTGAGGAGTTTTGATTGCCGTATTCAGGGTCTGGCGTTCAGACGCCATAGATTGCGGGTGACTCCCGCGAGGACATTAGCACATGATCACGCGTTATGTACGCTTAGCACTTAACTGTGTACCTGAGAGCCTGACAGGACACAGCACTTTTCCTCAGCGGCCCTGTGACGTAACAGGGTTTGCTTTCGACGCTAGACAGCGCCCTAGCGTTTTACTTTGCGGCTCACTGAAGCTAAGTGAGTTCGCACCTATCGCCATATAGCGCTGTGGCATTTCCGTTAGCGGCTCTGGGTATTAACAGAGTTCGCACTTACTGCCACAACGTGCTACGGCGTTTATTTTAGCGACTCTGCGGGATAACAGAGTTCGCTACTTTCGCCATTTTACTAGCAGCAGGTTCCGCCTGCACGGTGGACTCCGGGCTGCGAACGCACCTCTCTACCTCATATATTTGGTGCGTTCCGCAGACCCTAACATAATATTAGCGCCAGGGTCTGGCTGGTAAAATGGCGGATGACCAGCGTCTACTACGGGACATCCAGCAGCTCGAGGGTAGGTTGGCGGCTCTTGAGTGCACAACCTCAGCTGTGGATGTTACCGCAGTCGCTGTTCAGGCTGCTAGCGTGGCTTGTTATGTTTCAGTAGCTGAGGAGTGCAGGTAAAAAAGGCAATACACCAGAGCAGTTGGAATCTATGACATTGCAGTACCCTGACTAACCACCACAACTAGAGGCAGCCGTGGAGCGTTCCTACGTTGGTCCTAGACGCCTCGTCACAGCCTGAGAAACTAACTACACCTAAAGATAGAAATAGGAAAGCTATCTGCCCCGGAGCAGAACCCCAAAGATAATAGAAAGCCCCCAAACATGTAATGGCGGTTAGACAAGATGAAATACTGACACAGAAAGAAAATAGTATGAGCAAACGCTGGGGCCCAAACTAACTAAATAGAAAAGGATAGGAAGGGTACTTACTGCAATCCCAGAAAACCCTGAAAGGCACCAACTCTACTAATTTCAAAAACACCTGAGATCACACGACCTCTTCCACCTAAATTAGTTCTCTGGTGTAACAAAATCAAAACAGCAGCCACTGAAAAAACTGGAAAAAGCAAAAGTACAAACATCAGTGGCTGAACAAAACTGAGAGGGCAGAAGCCCCCGGAGGGGACCCTGAAGGCCCCCACAGAAGTGCAGGACAAAATGCAAAAATATAGCACAAACACAAAAGAAGAAAATGTCTTATCTGTTAGCAGGAGATGCAGACACGACACAGCAGGCTACAAGGGAAACAGGAATGAAGGATTCAGACCAGAACAATTGATCACCGGCAACCCTGATAGGAAGGTGACTCCCTTATATAAGACCAATCAGTAACACCTGATTCCCAGTCCTCACAATCTTCACTGGACAGACTAGCACCGCTTGTAACCACCAGAGGGAGCCTCTGCTCAGAACTCATCTCAAACCCATTCACAACAGTACCCCCCCCTTGAGGAGGGGTCACCGAACCCTCATTTGAGCAACCAGGTCGGTCAGGATGAGTTCTATGATACGCACGGATAAGTCTCCTAGCATGGATGTCCGAAGCAAACACCCAAGAATTGTCTTCCTGACCATAACCTCTCCATTTAACCAAATACTGGAGTTTCCGTCTAGAAAAACGAGAATCTAATATTTTCTCAACCACATACTCCAGATTGCCCTCAACCAAAACAGGGTCAGGAGGCACAGCAGCAGGAACCACTGGCTCAACAAACCTCTTCAACAAGGACTTGTGGAACACGTTATGGATCTTAAATGTCCCTGGAAGAAGCAAACGAAAAGAAACAGGATTAATAATCTCCATGATCTTATAAGGTCCAATGAACCTAGGCTTAAATTTAGGAGATGCTACTCTCATAGGAATATTCTTTGAGGACAACCAGACCAAGTCCCCACTTTAAACCGAGGACCATCAGTCCTATGCCGGTTAGCAAACCGCTGGGCCCTCTCCTGAGAGAGGGACAACCTCTCCACTACCTGGTCCCAAATCTGTTGCATACGCTCCACAACAGAGTCAACACCTGGACAGACAGAAGCCTCCGTCTGTCCTGAAGAAAATCGAGGGTGAAACCCAGAATTACAAAAAATGGAGACATCAAAGTGGCAGAGCTAGCCCTATTATTAAGAGCAAACTCAGCCAAAGGCAAAAAAGAGACCCAGTCATCCTGATCAGCAGACACAAAGCATCTTAGATAAGTCTCCAATGTCTGGTTTGTTCTCTCAGTTTGACCATTGGTCTGAGGATGAAATGCCGAGGAGAAAGACAATTGAACACCCAGTTTAGAACAAAAAGTCCTCCAAAATCTGGAAACAAACTGGACTCCTCTGTCAGACACAATGTTCTCAGGAATGCCGTGTAAACGAACCACGTGCTGAAGGAACAACGGCACCAATTCAGAGGAGGAAGGCAACTTAGGTAATGGCACAAGATGTATCATTTTGGAAAACCTATCACAAATTACCCAGATGGTGGTCATTCTCTGAGAAACAGGAAGGTCGGAAATGAAATCCATAGAGATATGGGTCCATGGTCTCTTGGGCACAGGCAATGGCATCAACAAACCACTAGAGCGAGAGCAAGGCTTGGAGCGAGAGCAAGTCCCGCAGGACTGCACAAATTCCCTGACATCACGAGACAAGGTAGGCCACCAAAAGGACCGACTAACCAAGTCTCTGGTACCAAAAATTCCGGGATGCCCAGCCAATGCGGAACAATGAATCTCAGACATCACACTCTTTTTCCACTGGTCCGGGACAAACAATTTTCCAACAGGGCAGCACTCGGGCCTATCCTCCTGACACCCCTCCAGAGCAAGTCTCAAATTGGGCGAGATGGCGGAAAGAACTACACCCTCTTTCAAAATAACAGAAGGATCAGATAACTCAGGAGAGTCCGCAAGGAAACTCCTCGAGAGGGCATCCGCCTTAACATTCTTAGTGCCAGGAAGAAAGGAAACCACAAAATTAAAACGTGTGAAAAACAAGGCCCACCTGGCCTGTCTAGGATTGAGTCGCTTGGCAGATTCCAGATAGACCAGATTCTTATGGTCCGTAAGGACCACCACCTGATGTTTGGCTCCCTCCAGCCAATGTCTCCACTCTTCAAAAGCCCACTTCATGGCCAATAACTCCCGATTACCCACGTCATAATTACGTTCAGTAGGAGAAAATTTTCGAGAGAAAAAGGCACAAGGGTTACTTTTAGAGGTCTCTGGATCTTTTTGGGACAAAACGGCACCTGCCCCAATTTCAGAGGCATCAACCTCCACCTGAAATGGCAGAGAAACATCAGGCTGCCGTAGAACAGGAGCAGAAGTGAATCTCTGCTTAAGTTCCTGAAATGCAGAGACTGCCTCAGGAGGCCAATTCACCACATCAGAACCCTTTCTGGTCAAATCAGTTAATGGTTTAACAATAACCGAGAAATTACCAATAAATTTACGATAAAAATTGGCAAAACCCAAAAATCTCTGAAGAGCCTTTAATGAAGTAGGTTGGACCCAATCACAGATGGCCTGAACCTTGACCGGGTCCATTTCAATAACAGATGGGGACAAAATGAATCCCAGAAATGAGATCCTCTGTACGCCAAAAAGACACTTTGATCCCTTCACATACAGAGCATTCTCTCTCAAAATCTGGAATACAGTTCGAACATGTTTCACATGAGAGTCCCAGTCATTAGAAAAAATCAAGATATCATCCAAATAAACAATCAGAAATTTGTCCACAAAATCCCTGAAAATGTCATTCATGAAGGACTGGAAGACGGAAGGAGCATTAGTGAGCCCAAAGGGCATCACCAGGTACTCAAAATGCCCTTCAGGGGTATTGAATGCCGTCTTCCATTCATCCCCGTGCTTAATGCGAATAAGGTTATACGCCCCCTGAGGTCAAGCTTGGTAAACCAAGTAGCGTTTTTCACCCTGGAAAACAGGTCAGAAATCAAGGGTAACGGGTATTGATATTTCACAGTAATATTGTTCAAGAGACGATAATCAATACACGGCCTTAATGAACCATCCTTTTTGGCCACAAAGAAAAAACCGGCACCTAAGGGTGAAGAGGATGGTCTGATATGACCCTTCTCCAATGATTCCTTGATATAAGACCGCATAGCGTCATGTTCAGGTACAGACAAGTTAAAAAGGCGACCTTTAGGGAATTTACTACCCGGCACTAATTCAATAGCGCAGTCATAGCTCCTATGGGGAGGCAAGGATGCAGATTTACTTTCGCTAAACACATCAGAAAAATCAATCAAAAAGTCAGGAACATCCTGAGCCTGGGGGGAGGCAGAAAAAACAGGAGTGTTGGTATTAACACATTGGCAGCCCCAACTGGTTACAGACACAGATTTCCAATCCAAAACAGGATTATGAGACTGTAACCAAGGAAACCCAGCACGATAATGTCATGCAGATTATACAGAACCAAAAATTTGCAGCACTCCTGGTGATCAGGTTCAACCCTCATTATCACCTGAGTAGAAAACTGGGGTTTATTCTCAGCCAAAGGGGTAGAATCGATCCCCAGTAGGGGAATAGACTTCTGTAGGGGTATCAAGGGAAATCCACAACGTTTAGCAAAATCATAATCCATCAGGTTAATAGCTGCTCCAGAATCAACGAAAGCCTGAGCAGAAAATGAGGACAGAGAGCATATCAGAGTGACAGTTAATAAAAACTTAGTCTGAACACTACCCAAGACAACTGAGCGTGCAAAACGTCTTCCCCGCTTAGGGCAGACTGAAATAGCATGAGAGGCATCACCACAGTAGAAACATAACCCATTGCGCTTTCGAAACTCATGACGCTGTGCCCCAGACACCACTCTATCACACTGCATGGGTTCAGAAGCTGGTTCACAAGGCAACACCATTCCACGCATACTTCTCCGCTCACGCAAACGTCTGTCAATTTGAATCGCTAATGACATAGAATCATTGAGACCAGAGGGGACAGGGAATCCCACCATAACATCCTTTACATTATCAGACAGACCCTTCCGGAAAAGGGCTGCCAAAGCGTCGTCATTCCATTTGGTCAGGACTGCCCACCTACGGAATCTCTGACAGTATAACTCAGCGTCATCAAGCCCTGATTTAATGCCAACAAGGCTTTTTCAGCTTGATCAGTGACATTAGGCTCATCGTACAATAACCCCAAGGCCTGAAAAAATGCATCAACATCACTCAAAACAGGATCCCCAGGTATCAGGGAAAAAGCCCAATCCTGAGGATCGCCGCGCAGGAGAGAGATGATAATTTGAACCTGCTGCGCTGCGTTCCCTGAGGACTTAGATTTTAAGGCAAAAAACAATTTACAATTATTTTTGAAATTCTGAAACTTAGCTCGATCCCCTAAAAACAAATCTGGCATGGGAATCCTAGGTTCCACAACAGGCAACCCAGCAAGATAGATAGCAATACTCCGAACCTCAGTGGCAAGCTGATCCACACGGCCAGACAACTGTGCAAACTCCATTGAGAGAAAAGATCCTCCCCAGCACCCAGAGATACAGAGGGAAAAAAAAAAAATGCAACAAACAGAAAAATATCTCTGACAACTCTGACAACCTTTTTTCTTTCACAATATTTTTTCCCTTCTGTGAGTACCATACAATTTTCAATTTTTAGGCCGGTGATACTGTTATGTTTCGGTAGCTGAGGAGTGCAGGTAAAAAAGGCAATACACCAGAGCAGTTGGAATCTATGAGATTGCAGTACCCTGACTAACCACCACAACTAGAGGCAGCCGTGGAGCGTTCCTACGTTGGTCCTAGACGCCTCGTCACAGCCTGAGAAACTAACTACACCTAAAGATAGAAATAGGAAAGCTATCTGCCCCGGAGCAGAACCCCAAAGATAATAGAAAGCCCCCAAACATGTAATGGCGGTTAGACAAGATGAAATACTGACACAGAAAGAAAATAGTATGAGCAAACGCTGGGGCCCAAACTAACTAAATAGAAAAGGATAGGAAGGGTACTTACTGCAATCCCAGAAAACCCTGAAAGGCACCAACTCTACTAATTTCAAAAACACCTGAGATCACACGACCTCTTCCACCTAAATTAGTTCTCTGGTGTAACAAAATCAAAACAGCAGCCACTGAAAAAACTGGAAAAAGCAAAAGTACAAACATCAGTGGCTGAACAAAACTGAGAGGGCAGAAGCCCCCGGAGGGGACCTGAAGGCCCCCACAGAAGTGCAGGACAAAATGCAAAAATATAGCACAAACACAAAAGAAGAAAATGTCTTATCTGTTAGCAGGAGATGCAGACACGACACAGCAGGCTACAAGGGAAACAGGAATGAAGGATTCAGACCAGAACAATTGATCACCGGCAACCCTGATGGGAAGGTGACTCCCTTATATAAGACCAATCAGTAACACCTGATTCCCAGTCCTCACAATCTTCACTGGACAGACTAGCACCGCTTGTAACCACCAGAGGGAGCCTCTGCTCAGAACTCATCTCAAACCCATTCACAACAGTACCCCCCCTTGAGGAGGGGTCACCGAACCCTCATTTGAGCAACCAGGTCGGTCAGGATGAGTTCTATGATACGCACGGATAAGTCTCCTAGCATGGATGTCCGAAGCAAACACCCAAGAATTGTCTTCCTGACCATAACCTCTCCATTTAACCAAATACTGGAGTTTCCGTCTAGAAAAACGAGAATCTAATATTTTCTCAACCACATACTCCAGATTGCCCTCAACCAAAACAGGGTCAGGAGGCAAGCAGCAGGAACCACTGGCTCAACAAACCTCTTCAACAAGGACTTGTGGAACACGTTATGGATCTTAAATGTCCCTGGAAGAAGCAAACGAAAAGAAACAGGATTAATAATCTCCATGATCTTATAAGGTCCAATGAACCTAGGCTTAAATTTAGGAGATGCTACTCTCATAGGAATATTCTTTGAGGACAACCAGACCAAGTCCCCCACTTTAAACCGAGGACCATCAGTCCTATGCCGGTTAGCAAACCGCTGGGCCCTCTCCTGAAGAGAGGGACAACCTCTCCACTACCTGGTCCCAAATCTGTTGCATACGCTCCACAACAGAGTCAACACCTGGACAGACAGAAGCCTCCGTCTGTCCTGAAGAAAATCGAGGGTGAAACCCAGAATTACAAAAAAATGGAGACATCAAAGTGGCAGAGCTAGCCCTATTATTAAGAGCAAACTCAGCCAAAGGCAAAAAAGAGACCCAGTCATCCTGATCAGCAGACACAAAGCATCTTAGATAAGTCTCCAATGTCTGGTTTGTTCTCTCAGTTTGACCATTGGTCTGAGGATGAAATGCCGAGGAGAAAGACAATTGAACACCCAGTTTAGAACAAAAAGTCCTCCAAAATCTGGAAACAAACTGGACTCCTCTGTCAGACACAATGTTCTCAGGAATGCCGTGTAAACGAACCACGTGCTGAAGGAACAACGGCACCAATTCAGAGGAGGAAGGCAACTTAGGTAATGGCACAAGATGTATCATTTTGGAAAACCTATCACAAATTACCCAGATGGTGGTCATTCTCTGAGAAACAGGAAGGTCGGAAATGAAATCCATAGAGATATGGGTCCATGGTCTCTTGGGCACAGGCAATGGCATCAACAAACCACTAGAGCGAGAGCAAGGCTTGGAGCGAGAGCAAGTCCCGCAGGACTGCACAAATTCCCTGACATCACGAGACAAGGTAGGCCACCAAAAGGACCGACTAACCAAGTCTCTGGTACCAAAAATTCCGGGATGCCCAGCCAATGCGGAACAATGAATCTCAGACATCACACTCTTTTTCCACTGGTCCGGGACAAACAATTTTCCAACAGGGCAGCGCTCGGGCCTATCCTCCTGACACCCCTCCAGAGCAAGTCTCAAATTGGGCGAGATGGCGGAAAGAACTACACCCTCTTTCAAAATAACAGAAGGATCAGATAACTCAGGAGAGTCCGCAAGGAAACTCCTCGAGAGGGCATCCGCCTTAACATTCTTAGTGCCAGGAAGAAAGGAAACCACAAAATTAAAACGTGTGAAAAACAAGGCCCACCTGGCCTGTCTAGGATTGAGTCGCTTGGCAGATTCCAGATAGACCAGATTCTTATGGTCCGTAAGGACCACCACCTGATGTTTGGCTCCCTCCAGCCAATGTCTCCACTCTTCAAAAGCCCACTTCATGGCCAATAACTCCCGATTACCCACGTCATAATTACGTTCAGTAGGAGAAAATTTTCGAGAGAAAAAGGCACAAGGGTTACTTTTAGAGGTCTCTGGATCTTTTTGGGACAAAACGGCACCTGCCCCAATTTCAGAGGCATCAACCTCCACCTGAAATGGCAGAGAAACATCAGGCTGCCGTAGAACAGGAGCAGAAGTGAATCTCTGCTTAAGTTCCTGAAATGCAGAGACTGCCTCAGGAGGCCAATTCACCACATCAGAACCCTTTCTGGTCAAATCAGTTAATGGTTTAACAATAACCGAGAAATTACCAATAAATTTACGATAAAAATTGGCAAAACCCAAAAATCTCTGAAGAGCCTTTAATGAAGTAGGTTGGACCCAATCACAGATGGCCTGAACCTTGACCGGGTCCATTTCAATAACAGATGGGGACAAAATGAATCCCAGAAATGAGATCCTCTGTACGCCAAAAAGACACTTTGATCCCTTCACATACAGAGCATTCTCTCTCAAAATCTGGAATACAGTTCGAACATGTTTCACATGAGAGTCCCAGTCATTAGAAAAAATCAAGATATCATCCAAATAAACAATCAGAAATTTGTCCACAAAATCCCTGAAAATGTCATTCATGAAGGACTGGAAGACGGAAGGAGCATTAGTGAGCCCAAAGGGCATCACCAGGTACTCAAAATGCCCTTCAGGGGTATTGAATGCCGTCTTCCATTCATCCCCGTGCTTAATGCGAATAAGGTTATACGCCCCCCTGAGGTCAAGCTTGGTAAACCAAGTAGCGTTTTTCACCCTGGAAAACAGGTCAGAAATCAAGGGTAACGGGTATTGATATTTCACAGTAATATTGTTCAAGAGACGATAATCAATACACGGCCTTAATGAACCATCCTTTTTGGCCACAAAGAAAAAACCGGCACCTAAGGGTGAAGAGGATGGTCTGATATGACCCTTCTCCAATGATTCCTTGATATAAGACCGCATAGCGTCATGTTCAGGTACAGACAAGTTAAAAAGGCGACCTTTAGGGAATTTACTACCCGGCACTAATTCAATAGCGCAGTCATAGCTCCTATGGGGAGGCAAGGATGCAGATTTACTTTCGCTAAACACATCAGAAAAATCAATCAAAAAGTCAGGAACATCCTGAGCCTGGGGGGAGGCAGAAAAAACAGGAGTGTTGGTATTAACACATTGGCAGCCCCAACTGGTTACAGACACAGATTTCCAATCCAAAACAGGATTATGAGACTGTAACCAAGGAAAACCCAGCACGATAATGTCATGCAGATTATACAGAACCAAAAATTTGCAGCACTCCTGGTGATCAGGTTCAACCCTCATTATCACCTGAGTAGAAAACTGGGGTTTATTCTCAGCCAAAGGGGTAGAATCGATCCCCAGTAGGGGAATAGACTTCTGTAGGGGTATCAAGGGAAATCCACAACGTTTAGCAAAATCATAATCCATCAGGTTAATAGCTGCTCCAGAATCAACGAAAGCCTGAGCAGAAAATGAGGACAGAGAGCATATCAGAGTGACAGTTAATAAAAACTTAGTCTGAACACTACCCAAGACAACTGAGCGTGCAAAACGTCTTCCCCGCTTAGGGCAGACTGAAATAGCATGAGAGGCATCACCACAGTAGAAACATAACCCATTGCGCTTTCGAAACTCATGACGCTGTGCCCCAGACACCACTCTATCACACTGCATGGGTTCAGAAGCTGGTTCACAAGGCAACACCATTCCACGCATACTTCTCCGCTCACGCAAACGTCTGTCAATTTGAATCGCTAATGACATAGAATCATTGAGACCAGAGGGGACAGGGAATCCCACCATAACATCCTTTACATTATCAGACAGACCCTTCCGGAAAAGGGCTGCCAAAGCGTCGTCATTCCATTTGGTCAGGACTGCCCACCTACGGAATCTCTGACAGTATAACTCAGCGTCATCAAGCCCTGATTTAATGCCAACAAGGCTTTTTCAGCTTGATCAGTGACATTAGGCTCATCGTACAATAACCCCAAGGCCTGAAAAAATGCATCAACATCACTCAAAACAGGATCCCCAGGTATCAGGGAAAAAGCCCAATCCTGAGGATCGCCGCGCAGGAGAGAGATGATAATTTGAACCTGCTGCGCTGCGTTCCCTGAGGACTTAGGTTTTAAGGCAAAAAACAATTTACAGTTATTTTTGAAATTCTGAAACTTAGCTCGATCCCTAAAAACAAATCTGGCATGGGAATCCTAGATTCCACAACAGGCAACCCAGCAAGATAGATAGCAATACTCCGAACCTCAGTGGCAAGCTGATCCACACGGCCAGACAACTGTGCAAACTCCATTGAGAGAAAAGATCCTCCCAGCACCCAGAGATACAGAGGGAAAAAAAAAAATGCAACAAACAGAAAAATATCTCTGACAACTCTGACAACCTTTTTTCTTTCACAATATTTTTTCCCTTCTGTGAGTACCATACAATTTTCAATTTTTAGGCCGGTGATACTGTTATGTTTCGGTAGCTGAGGAGTGCAGGTAAAAAAGGAAATACACCAGAGCAGTTGGAATCTATGAGATTGCAGTACCCTGACTAACCACCACAACTAGAGGCTGCCGTGGAGTGTTCCTACGTTGGTCCTAGACGCCTCGTCACAGCCTGAGAAACTAACTACACCTGAAGATAGAAATAGGAAAGCTATCTGCCCCGGAGCAGAACCCCAAAGATAATAGAAAGCCCCCAAACATGTAATGGCGGTTAGACAAGATGAAATACTGACACAGAAAGAAAATAGTATGAGCAAACGCTGTCGCCCAAACTAACTAAATAGAAAAGGATAGGAAGGGTACTTACTGCAATCCCAGAAAACCCTGAAAGGCACCAACTCTACTAATTTCAAAAATACCTGAGATCACACGACCTCTTCCACCTAAATTAGTTCTCTGGTGTAACAAAATCAAAACAGCAGCCACTGAAAAAACTGGAAAAAGCAAAAGTACAAACATCAGTGGCTGAACAAAACTGAGAGGGCAGAAGCCCCCGGAGGGGACCCTGAAGGCCCCACAGAAGTGCAGGACAAAATGCAAAAATATAGCACAAACACAAAAGAAGAAAATGTCTTATCTGTTAGCAGGAGATGCAGACACGACACAGCAGGCTACAAGGGAAACAGGAATGAAGGATTCAGACCAGAACAATTGATCACCGGCAACCCTGATGGGAAGGTGACTCCCTTATATAAGACCAATCAGTAACACCTGATTCCCAGTCCTCACAATCTTCACTGGACAGACTAGCACCGCTTGTAACCACCAGAGGGAGCCTCTGCTCAGAACTCATCTCAAACCCATTCACAACAGTGGCTGCAGCCAGTGTGTCCACTGCCACCTCTGCCCCCACAATATCCCACCTCCCGCTTCCAGACAAGTTTGCTGGTGACAGCAAGCAATGTCGGGGATTCGTGAGTCAGTGCTCTATACAACTCGAGCTTCTGGCTGCACGTTTCCCCATGGATCGGGCACAAGTGGGCTTTATAATTTTGCTTCTGTCAGGCAGAGCGTTGGAGTGGGCCACCCCGCTGTGGGAGCGTGACGACCGTGTGGTGCGGAGTGCTCCTCGTTTTCTGGAGGCTCTAAAAAAGGTATTTTTAGGACCTCAGGTCACCCACGATACGGCGCTACAACTGCTGGCATTGGCACAGGGTTCGTCTTTGGTCAGTCTGTTTTCCGTCCAGTTTCGGACTCTGGCCTCAGAGCTAGACTGGTCGGATAAAGTACTCATTCCAGTCTACTGGCGAGGACTGGCTGATCATGTTAAAGATGCTTTGGCTACCAGGGAGATTCCCGCCACACTGGAGAAGCTTATCACCATATCTACCCGCATCGACCTCCGTTTTCACGAGCGGAGGTTGGAGCGGTCCCAGTGTAGGCAGAGGTTCCGGCTGGCTCCCACCTTCGCCAGACCTCTGGAATCTTCCAGCCAGGCGCCCGACTCCATGAGGCCATGGAGGTTTCTCCAGCGGGACCTAAGTCCCGGGCCTCTCGAGTACCCGTGGTCTGTAACATTTTTCAGCAGTTAGGACACTATGCCAACAAATGTCCACAGCGGTCGGGAAAACGGTCGCGTCTAGTGACCTTGGGAGGAGGTTCACTAGACACTGCGGCATTTTCCACCAAGTTGTCCTTTAAAGGGACAATTACAGTAGGTCCATCCACGCTTTCCGCTGAGCTCTGTGTGGATTCCGGAGCCGAGGGGAATTTCATGTCCTCTGCATTTGCTCTCCGCCACACTATACCTCTGGTGATGCTCGCCCAACCGGTGACTGTGCGAGTAGTGAATGGATCAACTCTGCCTCCCAAATCACCCACCAGACGATCCCTCTCACTTTATCTATGTCCCCATCCCATCAGGAGAGTATTTATTTTCTTGTCCTGCCCGAGGGAATAGACGAGGTGTTGCTGGGAGTACCTTGGCTCCGTTACCACTCTCCCCATATTGAGTGGTCCTCTGGGAGGATACTGGGTTGGGGTGATTCATGTAGAGGCAGGTGTATCAGGGAGTGCGTTCAGGTCACCACCACAGAGATACCCGTAGATCTCACTTCTCTTCCTCAGTGTTATTGGGCATATGCAGACGTTTTCTCCAAGAAGGCGGCGGAGACTCTTCCACCTCATCGCCCCTACGACTGTCCTATTGATCTCTTGCCTGGAGCAGAACCTCCTCGGGGGAGAGTATACCCCCTCTCGCTCCCTGAGACGGAGGCCATGTCCCAGTACATTCAGGAGAATCTGGCAAGAGGGTTCATTAGGAAGTCGGTGTCACTAGCAGGGGCAGGGTTCTTCTTTGTGCAAAAGAAGAACGGAGAATTACGTCCATGCATTGACTACAGGGGTCTTAACGCCATCACCGTCAAGAATAAGTACCCGTTGCCCCTAATCTCTGAGCTCTTTGATAGGCTCCGAGGAGCAAGAGTATTTACCAAGCTTGATCTACGTGGTGCCTATAACCTAATTCGCATCCATGAGGGGGACGAGTGGAAGACAGCTTTTAATACCAGGGATGGGCATTACAAATACCTGGTGATGCCCTTTGGGCTCTGTAATGCTCCCGCTGTTTTCCAAGACTTTGTCAATGATATCTTCCGGGATATGCTCTCCACCTCTGTGGTAGTCTATCTGGATGATATTCTCATCTTTTCACCAGATATAGACTCTCACCGGAGGGATGTCAACAAAGTCTTCGACCTCTTACGGGCAAACTCCCTCTATGCCAAGCTGGAGAAATGTGTGTTTGAGCAGGAGTCCTTACCTTTTCTGGGCTATATCATCTCTGCCCAGGGATTGGCTATGGATCCTGCCAAACTACAGGCTGTAATGGTGTCAGGAGTCGAACCCAGTACCTCTTGTCCACTGGCCAGCAGCTCTACCATCTGAGCTATTCTGCTGGCTGCAAAGTTCCTTGCTGAACCCAGATACCATTGACTGTTCTTCCTGATTGGCTACACCTAGTGCTCTTTTGATTGGGCCTCTGATTGCCCATTACACACCCTATATAAACCTGGCCCTGTGGGTGTGTCATTGCGAGATTATTGAGCTCCAAGCCTTTAGTCAAGCGTTTCCTGCTGATCCATTGCTACAAACACTACTCTCCTGTGAACCGACCTCGGCCTGCCTTCTGACTACGCTCTCCGCCTGATCCATTGCTACAAACACTGCTCTCCTGTGTACCGACCTCCGGCTGCCACCTGACTACGTTATCCGCCTGATCCATTGCTACAAACACTGCTCTCCTGTGTACCGACCTCCGGCTGCCACCTGACTACGTTATCTGCCTGCTCCTCTGTTACCGAACTGCCTTTCCTGTGTACCGACCTCCGGCTGCCATCTGACTACGCTACCTGCCTCTGCTTCCCCTAGTGTTTGCAGTAACATCGGCTCCAACCCAGACGGCATCTTGACAGAATAATCTCGCGCCAAAATGGAGTCCGCTGTGAACACCCTGAGACGGCAAGTTACGGAGCTTCAAAGTTTTTGTACTGACTCTCAAGGAAAATATGCCAAGTTACAAACTGATTTCACTGCGATACAACAGGAAGTAATTGAGCTACAAAAACAACTTCTGGACGTGCGCAATTCAGGGTCCGAATCAAACGCGCGGCTGCCGCTGCCTGCAAAGTTCAGTGGGGATCGCAAGCAGTACCGAGGATTCCTCAATCAATGCCGCATATACTTCCAGATGCAACCTGCTCCCTTTACCAGTGAGAGGAAGAAAGTTTTTTGCATGATAAATCTCCTGACGGATGAAGCTCTTGCTTGGGCTTCACCTTATGTAGAAAAGGACTATGACCTCCTTAATGACCTGGAAGCCTTCACCGCAGCTATGAATCAAGTTTTTGATGACCCAAACCGCTGTGCCACAGCAGAAACCAAATTACATAATTTGCGCCAAGGACGTCGCTCTGTTGCGGAATACACATCGGAGTTCCGTCGCTGGGTGGCCGACACCACCTGGAATCCAGCGGCCCAGAAAAGTCAATTTCGACGAGGGTTATCAGAACCAGTGAAAGACGAGCTTGCCAGGGTTGAGACCCTGACCAGTTGGAGGACTTTATTCAACTATGTATCCGGATTGACCAGAGACTTACTGAAAGGAGAAAGGAGAGACTGCGAGCACTTGGGAATAGCCCTGGCTTCTCATTTTCAGCATCGGACCACCAAGAAAAGACGCAAGGCGTGTCTGAACCGATGCAGATCGACGTCATCCGAAGACCACTCTCTGCACAGGAGAAGGAGAGGCGACGTGCAGAACATCTCTGCCTCTATTGTGGGGACCCTGGACACTATGCCATCAACTGTCCTAACAAAAGGACTATAGCCTTTACCAACAACAGGTCTGCCAGCAATATGGACCTTTCTCAGCAGTCGGATTCCATCTTGCAGACTATCTCATCAGTAACGCCAGAAATAGACAAAATACATACTACATCATCTCATTTTGTAATCCCCATTCAGGTTGTAATGGGCACCCAAAAAATACAATGCTCTGCCCTGTTGGATTCGGGAGCAGGAGGGAATTTTATGGACTTAAAATTTACACGTGATAATAATATTTCCAGTAGGACCAAATCCACACCAATTGAAATGGAAACGGTGGATGGATCACCCTTGTCTTCTGGACCTGTCACGCATGAGACAATCGAACTGGAGATTTGTATCGAACCGGATCATCATGAAGCTGTCATTTTCCACCTTATCTCATCTCCGAAATTTCCGGTTATTCTAGGGATCCCCTGGTTTTCAGTCCATAACCCTTCTATCAACTGGGCATCAAGGACCATCACCTTTCCATCTGACTACTGTAAGAATAATTGTCATAAGGAACCCCTGTTCTCCAACAAGTCCAAATCTCTGAGATTTCGCATGAGAAGGAGGAGAAACTACCACATCAATATCAGCAGTTCTCTGATGACTGCAGTAAGAAGAAAGCAGATCAATTACCTCCTCACCGTCTTTACGACTGTCCCATTGAATTGCTGCCAGGAGCAACCATTCCATTTGGACGGATTTACAATCTTTCCGAACCTGAATTGAAGGTATTAAGAAAGTTCCTGGATGAAAATTTAGAGAAAGGCTTTATTCGACCTTCCACATCTCCAGCTGGGGCACTCCTGTTCTTTGTTGAAAAGAAAGACTCCACTCTGCGGCCATGTATTGACTACAGAGAGATGAATAATATCACTGTCAAGAATCGCTACCCGCTACCCTTGATTCCTGAACTATTTGAGAGACTCCGTTCTGCGAAAATCTTTACGAAGCTGGATCTTAGAGGGGCTTACAACCTCATACGGATTCGCCCAGGAGATGAGTGGAAGACCGCCTTCAGAACGAGATATGGACATTTTGAATCTCTGGTTATGACCTTTGGTCTTAGCAATGCCCCAGCCACCTTTCAACATTTTATTAATGATGTATTTCGAGATTTCTTGGACCAATTCGTTGTGGCTTATCTCGATGACATTCTTATATTTTCAGACACCTTGGAAGAGCATCGCAGGCACGTCCAGTTAGTCTTGGAACGACTACAGGAGAACCATCTTTACATTAAACTTGAAAAATGTGAGTTTGAACAAACCAGTATCCAATTTCTGGGATATATCATCTCCCCAGAAGGTCTGAGCATGGATCCCGGCAAAATCAATGCTGTAGTGGACTGGCCTGTTCCAAGAAATTTAAAAGACGTCCAGCGTTTCATAGGATTTGCAAATTTTTACCGAAAATTTATAAAGAACTTTTCACGGATCATACTACCAATTACTACACTAACAAAAAAGACCAAAGCATTTTTCTGGTCTCCGGAGGCACAGGAGGCTTTTGACAAATTGAAAACTCTTTTTACGTCTGCTCCATTGTTAGTACACCCAAATCCTGAATTGCCATTTACTGTCGAAGTGGACGCCTCGGACTCTGCAGTGGGAGCCATTCTGTCTCAGCGAGTTGGGGACAAAATGCAACTTCACCCATGTGCGTTTCTTTCCCACACCATGTCATCTGCAGAAAAGAACTACGACATCGGTAATAAAGAACTGTTAGCCATTAAAGTTGCCTTCTCCGAATGGAGACATCTTTTGGAAGGTGCCAATCACCCTGTGACTGTCCTCACGGACCACAAGAATCTTGAATTCCTCCGTACAGCAAAAAGATTGTCTGCAAGACAAGCACGATGGGCCTTATTTTTCTCAAGATTCAATTTTATAATTTCTTACCGGCCTGGTTCAAGAAATGGCAAGGCTGACGCCCTGTCCAGGATGTGTTCGGAACCTCAGGAGAGGTCCAGTAATGACGATACAATTCTAGGCCCTAAAAATTTTTTGGGAATATTGCACTCTAGAGGACTATGTAATAGAATTAAAGATGGATATCAAGAGGACTCTTTCCTTAACCATCCTTCGGAAGACGTCGATCTTTCATTCAAAGAGGGGTTTTGGATGCAGAAACACAAAATATATGTACCTGAATCTTCTCGCCTTGAAGTCCTCAAAAGTGTCCATGATTCTAAACTGGCAGGACATCCTGGAGTTGCAAAAACACAAGACTTACTACTTCGTTTCTTTTGGTGGCCTAATTGTAGGAAGGACGTGAGGAAATATGTTTCAACCTGTTTAACATGCGCACGAAACAAGACCCCACGATCGTCTCCTCTAGGACTCTTGCAACCACTTCCAGTTCCATCCAGGCCTTGGGGATCTATTTCCATGGATTTTATTGTGGAACTACCCCCTTCCAAACAGATGACAGTCATCCTTGTCATAGTGGACCGACTCACAAAAATGGCCCACTTTATTCCAACTGAAGGAATTCCTACTGCTGAAAAAACTGCAGAACTGATAATCAAAGAGGTATTCAGGTTACATGGAATTCCTGACAGCGTGGTGTCTGACAGAGGCGTTCAGTTTACGTCAAAATTTTGGAAGAGTTTCTGTACAGCCTTGGGAGTCACGGTGAATCTTTCTACCGCTTTCCATCCTCAGTCCAATGGCCAGACGGAGAGAACGAACCAGACTTTGGAGCAATACCTCCGTTGCTTCATTTCCTATCTTCAGGATGACTGGGTGGACTATTTACCAACAGCAGAGTTTTCCTACAACAACTCCATACATAGCGCTACATCTCAAACCCCATTTTTTGCTAATTATGGAGTACATCCAGTATTTATCCCTAATCTGCCAGTGAACACTCCCATTCCTGCTGTAAATGACAGGCTTGCAAAATTACAGGAATCCCAGAAGGAATTATCAGAGATATTACTCAAGACCCAGGAAGTATATAAGGAAGCAGCAGATAAACATCGGAGAGTGCCCCCTGCTCTTCAGGTTGGAGAAAAAGTTTGGCTGTCCACTAAAAACCTTAAGACACATGTGCCATCCTCCAAATTGGGTCAGAAATTCATTGGACCTTTTCAAATTTCTGCAAAAATTAACCAGGTTGCTTTTCGTTTGGAACTTCCCAACAATCTAAAGATTCATCCAGTGTTTCACATATCCTTGCTCAAACCCTTCTGTGAAAACCCGTTTCCAGGAAGAATTCAGCCACCTCCTCCACCAGAAAGGATCCGTGGTGAAGAAGAATACATTGTGGATAAGATTCTGGACTCCCGAAAATTCAGAGGTAAACTGCAGTATCTGGTGCAGTGGAAGGGTTACGGACCAGAGGAAAATTCATGGGAACCAAGGGACAACGTCCATGCTCCTAGACTAACAAAGAGCCTTTCATCAGAGGTACCCGGATAAGCCAGCTCCTGAGATGTCCAGAGGCCATCCTGGAAGGAGGGGAGTACTGTCAGGAGTCGAACCCAGTACCTCTTGTCCACTGGCCAGCAGCTCTACCATCTGAGCTATTCTGCTGGCTGCAAAGTTCCTTGCTGAACCCAGATACCATTGACTGTTCTTCCTGATTGGCTACACCTAGTGCTCTTTTGATTGGGCCTCTGATTGCCAATTACACACCCTATATAAACCTGGCCCTGTGGGTGTGTCATTGCGAGATTATTGAGCTCCAAGCCTTTAGTCAAGCGTTTCCTGCTGATCCATTGCTACAAACACTGCTCTCCTGTGAACCGACCTCGGCCTGCCTTCTGACTACGCTCTCCGCCTGATCCGTTGCTACAAACACTGCTCTCCTGTGTACCGACCTCCGGCTGCCACCTGACTACGTTATCCGCCTGATCCATTGCTACAAACACTGCTCTCCTGTGTACCGACCTCCGGCTGCCACCTGACTACGTTATCTGCCTGCTCCTCTGTTACCGAACTGCCTTTCCTGTGTACCGACCTCCGGCTGCCATCTGACTACGCTACCTGCCTCTGCTTCCCCTAGTGTTTGCAGTAACATCGGCTCCAACCCAGACGGGATCTTGACAAATGGACTGGCAAGAACCCATTCTCTTAAAGCGGCGCAGCGCTTTATGGGGTTCATTAATTATTATCGCCAGTTCATTCCCCATTTCTCGACTTTGGTAGCTCCCTTGGTAGCCCTCACCAAGAAGGGAGCAAATCCCAAGTTGTGGTCTGAGGAGGTCTCCAAGGCGTTCTCTTCCATCAAGTCGCATTTTGCCAGTGCTCCCATATTACATCGCCCTGATGTTGATAAACCGTTTGTTTTAGAGGTGGACGCCTCTTCTGTTGGTGTTGGAGCAGTCCTATATCAAAAGGATGCTCAAGGTCGGAAGCATCCTGCTTCTTCTTTTCTAAGACCTTTACACCAGCAAAGAGGAATTATTCCATCGGGGACAGGGAGTTGCTGGCTATGAAATTGGCCTTCTCAGAGTGGAGACATCTTCTGGAGGGAGCTCATTTTCCCTTCCAAGTCTTCACCGACCACAAGAACTTGGTATATTTGCAAACGGCTCAGCGGCTAAATTCTCGCCAGGCCAGATGGTCCCTATTCTTCTCTCGGTTCCATTTCACCCTCCATTTTCTCTCCAGTGAGAAGAATGTTCTGGCCGATGCTCTCTCTCGCTCCTTAGTGTCATCAGAGGAGGAGGATGAGGAGCCTCGGCTTATTGTCCCTGAAGAAAGCCTGAGAACTGTAGCCCCGGTTTCGCTAGAGTCTGTGCCTCCGGGCAAGACTTTTGTGCCCACTAATTTGCGACCGGAGGTACTCTCTTGGGTACACTCGTCCAGGGTGGGTGGACACTTTGGGGCAAAGAGGACAACTGAGCTATTGGCGAGGACATGCTGGTGGCCACATATGGTCCGTGACGTCAGGGAGTATGTTCAGGCGTGTGTCTCCTGCGCCAGGAACAAGTCCCCTCGACAACGGCCAGCTGGGTTACTTTTTCCTTTGCCGGTGGCAGACAGGCCCTGGGAGATGGTCGGGATGGACTTTGTGGTGGGCTTACCCAAGTCTCGGGGTTGCACTATCATTTGGGTGATCACCGACCACTTCTCCAAAATGGTGCACTTAGTGCCGCTACCACGGTTACCTTCCGCACGGGCCTTGGCAGCATTATTTATTAGACACATCTTCCGTCTACACGGTATGCCAGACAAGATTGTCAGCGATCGAGGTCCCCAATTTGCGTCTCGGTTCTGGAGAGAGTTGTGTCATCTACTCTGCATTGAATTGAACCTCTCCTCTGCATATCATCCGAGACGAATGGGTTGGTAGAGAGGGCCAATCAGACCTTGGTCACCTACTTGCGACATTTTGTCTCTGCCAGGCAGGATGACTGGGCATCTCTGCTTCCGTGGGCGGAGTTTGCGCTAAACAATGCTGTGGCTGACTCCACCGGACAGACCCCATTCCTCTTAAATTACGGCCAGCATCCGCAGGTACCGGTGCCCATGCCCGTTGCTTCCGCTGACTCCAGGGTGGCAGACTGGGCTGTGGAAGCACGGGACATATGGGACCGCACCCAGGATGCCATTCAGGCTTCCAAGGAAAGGATGAGGTCTTCTGCCGATGCTCATTGGCGTCCCGCTCCGACATTTTCTCCTGGCGACCTAGCGTGGCTCTCCGCCCGAAACATCAGGCTACGGGTGGAATCCACTAAATTGGCACCCCGCTATTTGGGTCCTTCAAGGTTCTCGAGCAGGTGAACCCTGTGGTTTACCGTTTGGCCCTTCCGCCTCGCCTTGGTATCTCTGACACCTTCCATGTATCCCTCCTAAAACCTGTGGTCATCTCCCGGTTGCCTGAGTCATCTGCCGGGACGTCGGGTTCGTCTTCGGACGACTACGAGGTGAATGCCATTGTTGGGTGCAAGGTGGTACGAGGCAAAAAAAATTTATTTGGTGGATTGGAGGTGTAGCATTTCCAGGGGGTATAGCTCTAGGATCGCTGTCTGGGTAGACAGAATGGCACGAAAACAGTTCATTCAGACAGCAGTTCTGGTGTAAAACTGGCCGCAACCAGCTTTATTAAAGTCCACAGCAAACAGATAAAAGTAAAGCATAAACAGAAAACCTAGGCTTGTCTAGCCACTAATTACACACAGATAGATTGCCCTGTCTATCCGGGTCCCGGCTCTACCAGCCTGACCCAAACAACACATATGATATATGTTACCAGTATGGAGTTTCACAGATACTCCTCCTTGTGTCTGAAGGCACCTTCCATGTCCAGACTTGAGAGAGATCCACTCCTATTCAGCCGCTATTCACACGGATTCGCACTGAGACTACTCCTGTGTCCGGGGTACTTCCTGCACCCAGACTGAGATAGCTCACACTCCTGGAGACACCTTCTGTGCCTGGACCCCTGTCCAGACTGAATGAGCTCTCAGATTGTGTTTGCAGACACCTACTTCTGGTCTCCTAATTAAGACCTGAGTAGTTTCAGGCCTGAGCTGCAAGTGTGTAATGAATGCAAGGTGTAGTGACCTTTCTCCACCACTAGGTTTACAAAGCCACACATTTCCCTTATACCTAGGTGAAATGTACACCCCATTCAACACACATTCCTTCACTGTCTCACATATCCCCTCCTCTTCTCCAGACCGGAGGGCTGGTCATCCAGACCGGAGGGCTGGTCAACAATCCAACAGAGACAGTGAACTCTGGACCAGTCATGGCCCTCATCAGCTTCATCTTTACCACTGTCATTTGTATTGTCACCTGAGTCATAGCCAACATCAGCTTTCTCTTCATCTGAAGCATTCGCACTACCCTGTACCCTCCCAGGCCTATACTCTCTGCGGGCCTCGGGTATCCTGCACAGTTTCATCTTGACCTTAGGGCCGGGCTCAGTTTCGATATAGTGCCTGGCCAGAGAAGTACAACCCGGCACATCAGAACACTTTGCTGACTCTTCCTCAGAAACTCACATACCTCCTGTCCTTGGTACACTGACCCTGTGTCACCAGCTGTCCCAGAAGGTATAGGGGGTTTTTCACTTTTCTCTAATTCCCCTTGAACCTTTTTTAACACATCTACTTTCCTAAATATCAGTTGGTTCATAAATTCTATTTCACATAATTTAAGCTCCTCTTCTTGTACAGGCTCACTTTGCATAAGACGCAGAGCTCTTACTTCTTTCTCCAGGAGATCCACATCTTCTAACAAGCCAAGGCTCATCATCTTTTCTGCTTTCACCTCCTCGTATAATTGCGGCCTTTGCTCTCGCAACGAAGAGACTCCCTGTATTCTTCCTTTTACTTCATTGTCCTTTTCAAGAAGGTGCTCATGGTTCTCATCACGCTCCTTCATCACAGTTTGAAATTTTTTCTGAGAAGTACTTGATTCCTCTGGTACCTGTGCAACAATTTTTTCTTGATCTTGCAAGGTACTGTATACACTTTCCCTGTCACTTCGTACTCTCTGTAGCAACTGCTGGCACCGCTCACGTTCTCGGCGTAGAGATAACACATCCAGTTTACACTGTTGTAGCTGCTCGCGCAATGCAACAATATCAGTCTTCATGTCTTTGGTGGAGACCTCATGGAGACGCATCTTTTCCTGTAGCTGTTGGACGTCTTTTACGACTTCGGCCGCTTCTTCAGTCTTGTTCCTCACAGCCTCACTTGAGACCTCAGCTTCTGATGAGGCACCTGGCTTGGTGACCACCATTTCCATGGCCTTCTCCCTCTGCACTGGCTGCTCTACTGTCATCAGATGATTTACTATCACTCCCACTATCCCTGTCTGACCCCTTTCTCTCAGCCACATCCGGGTCACTTTCAGGGTTATATAATTCATTCTCATTCTGCTCACTTTCAGGAGTATACAATTCATTCTCATTCATATCCTGATCTGGAACTTTAGTTAACATGTCATCCACAACATTAACTTCACCATCTGGTCCCTCAAGTATGTGACTATGTGACAACCCCAGCACTATGCTTCTATATAGCTCAGGCACTAGGAGCTGACTCACGACCTCTCCCTGGACTTCAGTGTTTATGGCAACATGAAGAAACCTCTCCTCAGAGCCAGGCTCCTGGGAAACCTCATTTAGAGCATCTATATTTTCCTGTGCCGTCCCAAGAGTGGGGTCTCGCCACTGCTCACTCTCAAAATTGTCACAGGACACAGGCAAGTCAGGGACACTCAGTTCCGAGAACCACCATCCTCGTCTCCCAACATCACCTGCAAGGGAATTTCACCATTATCACAGTCATCATTATTATCATTATCATCATCATCATGGTCATCATGACTATCATGATCATTATCACATAGGTTTAACGTCCCACTAGCATTGTGTTCCGCCCCTCGGGACTGCGCACCCTCAATAGGAGCTTCATCACACTGTCCATCAGAAACATTTTTCCCCAGAGATCCTTAGACTGGGGAAAGTCATTACCCAATATGACGGGTTGCACCAGGTTCTTCACTACCCCCACTTCATATGAAACCTCCCCGAGTTTGGGGACCAAGTCCACGGCAGTCTCTGGGTAGACTTTGGTGTCTCCATGGATGCACACCACACTCAGGTGCTTATCAGGGATGAAGTCCCTATCAATCAGGCTGTCACATACGGATGTCACTGGACTCTCTGAGTCCAAGAGGACCTGTGCTGGGCAGTCCTTTACAACCACCGGGGACACCTGTGGTCCAGTCTCTTCGGCTGAGGTGGACACACACACAGGTTCTGCGCAGGGAGAGAGGGACCTGCCAACATCACGGCACATAGGCTCCCCCTCTAGTGAACAGCCGGTTGCAATTTCACGACATTCCCCAACACTGTCCACCACAATCACCCTCCCATATGTCCCCTCGGGCCTGAACCCGCTTATCAGCATACCCCATGTCCCCAACAGCTGGAACGCTCTTACCGGGAGAGTTCGGCGTCCGGGAACTCTGAAGTGACGACCTCTCAGACGGCTGGTCACGGAGACAGTCTTTGCTGGCGAAGGCCTTCTCCACCAGGCTGACCAGACGATTGGCGTCCTGGTGGTCTCCTTGTCCGACCTCTGGCTGTACCTCAGGAGGACGTGCTTGGGTGTAGCGGTTCACTATCACCTTTTCAACTCTATAATCAGGTTTGCTGACTGCAGACTCCCAACTGCAACTCCAGTCATGAACTCCCCTGGCACGGGCTGTCACCGTAACACCCAGCCGGGTACGAATCTCGGCTTTCAGCTTGGCATAGTCTTGGCTGTCCTGCTCGCTCAGGTCAGCACAGACCCTTTGGGGCTCTCCAATCAGATAGGGGGCGACCATCATGGCCCATTCAGATAAGGGCAGATTCTCTTTCTCTGCCAGTCTCTCAAACCTAGTGAGATATACCTCCACATCATCACGAGGTGTCATCTTTTCCAGGGACTGTCTTACCGCCTTCTTTACAGCGGACAATGCCGGTACCTTCACAACATTACTCTGGGACGAGGTACTGAGAGCTGCAATCTGCTTCAACAACCGGTTATTCTCCTGCTGCTGTAGCTGGCACCGCAGCTGCATGCTCTGCTGGGCCTGTACCAGGTACTCAACGAGCTCCTCCATACTGCCGGACTCATCTGTCTCAATCACAGCAGTCTTATGTTGCATATTAACTTGCGCCATTTGTTCAAACAGCGCCTCCATGCTGTCATCCATGCTGTCAGACTTCTCTGTCTTAACAACGGCAGTCTTCACTCAAGACATACACACTCTACAGTCTTTTCCATAGAAAAATTCAGCTCTGCTGTGCAGACACTTTTTTTTTTTTCTTTGCAAAGTCTATTAGGGCTACTGTCTCTTTAAGACTGCTCCACAGACTTTTCTTTTGCTGCTGCACATTCCACAGTCATTTTCACAACAAGTTCAGCTTTGCTGTGCATACATTTTCTCTCTGCAGACCCTATCAGGGCCACTGTCTCTCCAAGACTGCTCCAAACAGACGTTTCTGCTGACACACTTTTTTTTTTTCTCTGCTGCTATTTCAACAGACTTCACCTTTATTGCTGTCTCTAAGCCTCTGTGCTGCATGCACACTCCAGCACTAACTGTATCAGCCACTGCGCTGCCCCAGCATTCTCCGCCAATTGTAGCATTTCCAGGGGGTATAGCTCTAGGATCGCTGTCTGGGTAGACAGAATGGCACGAAAACAGTTCATTCAGACAGCAGTTCTGGTGTAAAACTGGCCGCAACCAGCTTTATTAAAGTCCACAGCAAACAGATAAAAGTAAAGCATAAACAGAAAACCTAGGCTTGTCTAGCCACTAATTACACACAGATAGATTGCCCTGTCTATCGGGTCCTGGCTCTACCAGCCTGACCCAAACAACACATATGATATATGTTACCAGTATGGAGTTTCACAGATACTCCTCCTTGTGTCTGAAGGCACCTTCCATGTCCAGACTTGAGAGAGATCCACTCCTATTCAGCCGCTATTCACACGGATTCGCACTGAGACTACTCCTGTGTCCGGGGTACTTCCTGCACCCAGACTGAGATAGCTCACACTCCTGGAGACACCTTCTGTGCCTGGACCCCTGTCCAGACTGAATGAGCTCTCAGATTGTGTTTGCAGACACCTACTTCTGGTCTCCTAATTAAGACCTGAGTAGTTTCAGGCCTGAGCTGCAAGTGTGTAATGAATGCAAGGTGTAGTGACCTTTCTCCACCACTAGGTTTACAAAGCCACACATTTCCCTTATACCTAGGTGAAATGTACACCCCATTCAACACACATTCCTTCACTGTCTCACAGAGGGGTTATGGGCCTGAGGATAGGTCCTGGGAGCCTGCCGAGCATGTTCACGCTCCGCAGCTCATCGCTGCCTTTGAACGCAGCGAGGCCCAGAGAAGGGGGGGCCCTAGGAGGGGAGGTAATGTTAGGGTTTGAGTTCCCGCTGCTGCACAAGGGGAGTCTCGAACCCGTCCCGCTGCGGTCTCCCATTCATCTCCGGCCGCAGTGGAGCCTGCTCAGCAGAGACGTCGGTCCAGGCGTCTTGCCCACTCCTCTACTGTGCAGTGACTTGCTGCTGCCTTTCCTGGATCTGCTATTATAGCCAGTGCTGGAGCGGCCGTCTTTGAGACAAAGTCCTGCGTTTTCCCATCTGAGCATGCCCAGAGTGAGATCTCTCATTGGAGATCAGGGGTCACATGTTCAGGTGCTGCAGCGGCTCCTATTGGTCGCCAGGAAGGTCATGTAGCTACGTGTGTTTGTAACAGCTTCTCATTGGTCCTTGTTCCTGGAAGGTCCTGTAGCTGTTGCTATAAAAGGGTAGCATGGCTGGGCCGCCATGCGCTAATATCAACCATTGTATGCTATGCGCCAGTGTGATCATGCGTATGTGTGGTTAGGGACCCGGCTGAAATAAGCCACTAGAATACCGACTTAATCGGTGAGGAGTTTGGTATGGTAGCTGGCCAGGGTCGGTGTCCTAGATGCCCTAGATTACCGGCGTAACTGGTGAGGAGTTTTGATTGCCGTATTCAGGGTCTGGCGTTCAGACGCCATAGATTGCGGGTGACTCCCGCGAGGACATTAGCACATGATCACGCGTTATGTACGCTTAGCACTTAACTGTGTACCTGAGAGCCTGACAGGACACAGCACTTTTCCTCAGCGGCCCTGTGACGTAACAGGGTTTGCTTTCGACGCTAGACAGCGCCCTAGCGTTTTACTTTGCGGCTCACTGAAGCTAAGTGAGTTCGCACCTATCGCCATATAGCGCTGTGGCATTTCCGATAGCGGCTCTGGGTATTAACAGAGTTCGCACTTACTGCCACAACGCGCTACGGCGTTTATTTTAGCGACTCTGCGGGATAACAGAGTTCGCTACTTTCGCCATTTTACTAGCAGCAGGTTCCGCCTGCACGGTGGACCCCGGGCTGCGAACGCACCTCTCTACCTCATATATTTGGTGCGTTCCGCAGACCCTAACAATAAGTTTATTATTCAGAAAAAAAGTTTAAATATACAATGGTAACATGCAATAAAAAGAGGTGAACATAAAGAAGAGACAATCACCCTGGGAATAACAATCAAAAGTAAAGAATAGTAAGTTGTTATGTGCCAAAAAAGGTCTTTAAACAAACTATAGGGAAAAAGGAAATGGTTTGAGGTATAGTAGCCTAGCACTCCTATCTTGTGATCCCTATATATTAGTAAACTAGCAGCAAAATGGTGTCGGCAAAGTGCATATGCATAAAAGTAACAACTAAGAAGCTTACCCATTATAAGTTGCAGAATCCCAGGTGACAGCCCCGACGCGCTTTTTCACATTTGCTTTCTCAAAGGGGTAACCTCCATAAAGATATCATCTTCAATATGAGTTTCAGTTTTGTACTCCACATGTCGTGTCACATGACGCAATGTCCCCACATTGACAATCATTAGCCGGATTCACAACTACACTGCTCAGTACTACTGTCTAATGTGTCCTCGCTGTTGCTGCTTCTGAACACGAGCCTAATACAGATACACAGGACAGCAGTAATCACTCAAGTCCCTGTGTTCTGCTAATGGGAGACATTATAGAGGAAATAATGTTGTTTTTAGATATTGTTCTTTTTTCATAAATTGCTCTTTAGTCGTTTGGAGTCAGCATGATCACACTGCAATATAATAACCCAGTACCAGCCTAAGGACTATAACAATAAACTGGGAGAAAATATAGCTCTGTAGATACAATGCATCCTGAGATGACGCAGTCCTAAAGCAGTCAGAGTTTTTTCCGCAATGGAGCAACCAGGAATCCTTTTAGCTTTTCTCCTTCTGGTTATAAAATATGCAATTTACCTTTTTTTTACATTGAAAACTTATCATTTCACTCGTGTGCAATTTTTGTAATTTCTCCCAAGAATCCATAAAAAGAACAGAAGAAGGTTTTACTGTCAACCATTGTCTGTGGTTTTAATTAGGACTCTAATATAAAAGTTTTACATCTCTACATCTGTGTATTTGTTTTCTAATGGTTAGGTAGGTTTATGATATCTTTGAAGAACCTATATGCCTGAAACAACCACCCCGATGTATGCGGAAGATGTTTCCATAGACTTTAATCAATAATGTCTGGTGTACGTTGGCATATCGTTTTATTTAAGTGTATCAGCAAAGATGGAAGACTAAATGAGTGAAAGAGTATCTATGAGCTTGTACTCGCCTATCTCTACCAGACCATAAACTTTGATTAGAGCGGTAATGCACTGTGCACATGTCAAGAAAGACAGGAGCCCTGTTCTGCCGATCATTGAGGATCCTGAAGATTCGACCATCACCAATCAAGCAGAGATTACCTATTCTTATTAGTGATGAGCGAGTGTGCTTGGATATGGTGTTACCCGAGCAGGCTCAGGTGCTAACAATATCTTCGGCGTGCTTGAATATTATGTTCGAGTCCCCGCCAAATTTTTATGTTTAATGATAGTAGAGCACTGCGGGGATAATGAGAGCCACATAGGGGGCCAATATTAATGGGGGCAAGAATTGTGAAACATTATTACAATATCAGGGTCACAAGGGTGGGCCTAACTTAATAAGGCAGAATTGGAGAATATTATTACTATATGGGGGCCACATGGGGGACATTATTTATTATATAAGGAGGACCACATGGTGGACATTATATATGTACGGGGACCACATAGGAAGATACTAATGTATGGGGGCTACATTAGGGGGACATTATTACAATATGGGTGCACATGGGCACATTGTTAATATAAGGTGGCTACATAGGGAGATACTACTAATGTATAGGGGGACATTATTACAATATAGGGGGCCCCATGGGCACATTGTTCATGTATGGGGCTACATAGACCAAATTTTATAGTTATTCCACTGGTAGCAATTAGTCCACAAAGCCATAACCCATTGTGAACCCAAGAATTCTAGATTTGAAAATTAATATAGTATATGAGAAAAAAAAATTCCAAGAAGTGATCAAACAAAACAAGTCTCTTCTTATGACAGTCTTCTCTCTTTGTAACTAGTAAATTATTGCGCTTCACAAATAAGCAGGGGACTTACAGTCGGTGCCATAGGCAGATGACAAGTGTCTGATTTTACCCTGGCAGATGGAATTATACTTTTTGCTACATGACGACTCACGGGGGACATGCTGAAATTTACAGTAATGTTTCTTAGGTAGAAATTAATATTAAACTGTCTAAGTTTTCTTTTTTAGTAACCAATTATTTTAACTGCTGTGCAATTAAACACGTGCTTAATATTCCACCTACAGATAATTATCTTTACCTAACTTCGACCCCAAATTGACATTTAGATTTTTATAAGCGTCTATCACCTTTATTGCAGCAGGTAATTAACAAATTAAATTATTTATTTGAAAAATGTTATTTTTGGTCTGAAGGAGAAGAGTTTGTGACTTTTGGTGTTTCTTAACCTTTTATACTGGCAGAAATCCAGACTTTATTTTTTACATTTATTTCATATTTAATTTAGTTTTTTTTTAGATATTTCTATAGATTTTATAATATTTTT